>CAKAOH010013687.1:321-105484 GCA_916701665.1 Sebastiscus tertius | reverse complement strand
AAAAAAAAAAAGTTTCTGTTCAGTTTGTCAACTCCTCTGACTGAAGGATAAAAGAAAGTGGGACAGAAACATGTCAAAAAAAGGTGAGGATGTTCACATCATTATCAGTTAAATGATTTCACTCGATGTTTCACATAGCCTTTGAGTACAGACAAAATTGAATGCTGGGTTCAAATTAATTGCCTTTGTGCTGTTATCATCCTCCCACAGAATGGCTTTTATCAAAATCATTATCTAATGGCTGAAAAATTCTGGTTAAAGCTCGCACAGCTAGCAACAACTCACTCATATTCTGTTTCATGGAAGCTTAAATGACCCACATCCATTTTCCTCCCACACCCTCGCCTTCCTCACTGACACTACAGTTAACATAATGCTGCAGCACATTACCCAACAGATCCAGGCAGCAGCGAGAGAAAAGGAGACGATTTGTACCTACAGTAATAGCAATGTCAAGGTTCATTCATCATTATGTTGACCCTCCCACTCACCTTGGATCCATGGATGACCCCAAGTCAATCACTGACCAGGTGCATGATTATCCACTGCAGCCAATCACAAGGCTGCTTTGAAATCTCTCCCAGGCTGCCCTGCCTTTGAACCTAGCAATAAGGTCATTTAATATGTAATGTATTTCTGAAATATGAATAAATCTAATGCCCTTATCTCTCAGAGTATCATCATTAAAGTGTTGGTAGTCCGACTGAACCGATTCAAATATCTTTGGTGAGAGTGAGTATCCACTTTGCCCCTTTCAGTGATGTAAAAGTATTTACAAAATGTATGATAAAATAATTAATAGTTAATTCATCCATTCTGTATTTTTAAATGTGAACTAGGGATGCACCGCTACTGATATCGGATCAGATATCGGGCCGATACTGACTCAAACAGCTGGATCAGGTATTGGTGACAATGAGGCCAGTCTATTCAAATCAATTCTATGTTTATATACTATATACATTATATACTGTTATTTGAATTCCTGTTGAAGTGTTGACCAATTTGTTGCTGCATTAAAAAGGTTTACACTTGAATTGTAATTTCTGATCATTTTGAAGATTTTTTTACCAAGTTACTGGTGTACGCTTTATTATTATAATATTAAAAACTAAATCAGTAAATTTATATCTCTGTATTTATTTGTTACATTTTGTTTTACAAAGTTAGGAGAGCAATCATTAAGACAAGTCTGATGTTGCCTTACATATAACATAATGATCCCCAATCACTTCCACACAGTGAGGCATATATCTTATTAATTAAAGACTGGTATCGGATCAGTATCAGCTGATACCCAAAGCCTAAAGGTATTGCTATCGGTATCGGGACTGAAAAAGTTGGATCAGTGCATTCCTAGTGTGAATTAACACAACAAATACTTTGGCCCAATTCCAATCCGGCCCCTACACCGTCTCCCTACCCACTTTCAGAGCGTTTGTGCATTTGCGTGGAGGGCCCGCGATATTAATTGCAATCCCAAACCAATTAGCGGAGACTGGGATTGGAAGTGGGTTATAAAACCTTCCAACAACGAGTTTACGTCGATGCTGATTAACCAAGTGACCTTACTGACTATGTGCAACAAGCATTTACTTGTAAAGTGCTCAAACTAATGCCGGGCACACACTATACAAGAATCAAGCCGATTTTGTTCTTGATTTGTGGCAACAGCACAAGTGTTTATTAAACGTGTCACCATGACTTCATCCATATTTTTTCTCTTTTTTCTTTGTGAATTTTCAGTACAGAGTAGTGCAAAAACTAACATCGCTAACATGTTTTGGCCAAATCTTTAATCACCACACACTATAGGAACAAAACAGTTACATTTATCATAACATGTCATTATGTAGGGGGTCTCTCACATTTTCAACATCTGTTAAGATTTGAAAAATCATTTTTGTGTGGACCGGCCTTAAGATAGACATTTAATATTTTCATACAGACATTAACAATTTAAAGTAAATACATTTTATTTAGAATCAAATTTACCCTTGTGTAGTTTAGAAAATGGTAGAAGTGTTCATTTGATTAAGTGTTGTATATGTACAGGGACTGTTGCAAAAACCATGTAGCTCATAAACATTATGATTAGGTTATCGCGTCCGAAAGATACTGACACTGAAACCATGGTTACAAAAAGTTACGCCAGTTTCTGTTTCCGCCGGAGAGGAAAGTTCATACTGAAACTCGCTGCTGTATTTATGCCCTACACGTTAAAGAACGGTGCTTCATTCAGCTGTGAGTGTGACTACAAACCGTTCACTCCATCACGGAGTGGGAAGGCGTAGAGGCCGCATTGGAATTGGGCCAGTGTCTGCAGTAGGCGATAGAGTGAAAGGGCAAGAGCAGCAGTCTGTGGGTTGTGACCACAGGTCAGCCTTATTACTGTTATTCAGCAAGTGTAAGTGCAGGCAGCTTGCAGAGGCCACAGGTCATTTATGATTGTGATGCACCTCAATTGGTGTGTCGTAAAAAAACATAAGGTGACTGATTACAGGCTGGTCTGTGTGTCCGGAAGAGTCAGTCACCACTGACAGCTTTCTGAACGTTATGTGACGCAGTTTGTGAATTCAACATTCAGGTCGAGGGAATAATGCAGTACACAGTCCATTAAGCTTTTTGACACAGTGGACAGTTGTCATATTTGATTGCACACAAGTGTATCTGCGACACTATGCCTGTGTGGGTCTGTTAAATAGCACTGGGAACTGGCTAATGGCAAGAACAAGTTTATTTTCCATTTTTAGACGAAACGGAACAGGAATTGTGGGAGAAAGGAGGACCCGAAATGGTGAAACAAAAACATATGATTGGTTGACGCTTCAGCGTGTCATTGGAGAGCTGAAAAAAGTTGAGGCCAGCTCAACTTTGATTTGTGGCGCATCATGCCCGTTGTGCAGCAACACATCAATTTGTTGCTTCATGTCACCGGCTTCCATTGAAAATGATTTGTACCACATTTTGGGGCGTACCACATTACTCACACTACTTCACCATGTGAATCAAAAGTTTGACAGGCCTGCCGTTCTCATTCCCAAAGCGTAAATCGTTATCGATGCTTTGTCACGCCCATCGGCGTGCGATACCAACACACAAAACGCACCGGTATGGAACACACCAGGCTTTCAATTAACTACAATGTAAACCCATCTGTGGCAACAGTAAATGCTCAGAGAAAGTGCTGTGGTGATGTAGTGTAAAGAGAGAAAGACACACACACACACAGGGCGAGAGGGGAGATGGATGGGCCCAACAACACAGGGCTTTCATCCAGGAGACCGCTGTTTGTGTCACGTGCGTTAAGTTTCACTTTCCTGTTACAATCGGATATTCATTTGTGTCTGTGTTCACGTGAAGTCACATTTTTACTTTACAAATGTAGTAATTTTAAGCCCAACCGTATTGTTTTTTTCCTAAACCTAACTAAGTTTTATTATTGCTTAAACCTAAGCAAGGGTTTCTGTTTAATTCACATAATTAATTTCTGAGACCGAACAGTGACGCCAAGGGGTCCAACAAAGCGTGAGTATATGACGAGTTTGGATGAGAACGTGTTGCTAGTTACAGTCGCTAAGGTATGAGTGGGCAGTGAGAAAGAGGGTTTAACAAATGGTCAATTGCTAGAATTTACTATATTTCTGAAGTAAACACCACAGAAGTTATTTTGTTAAAATGATCACTGTGATGAAAAATGCTTCTACGTGCTTAATTTGATACTTACTGCTGTCTTGAAGTGGATCAGACAGAATTAGGATAAGAATACTGTACAGTACGTAGTCCTATTGCTATTCAGTGGACTCATTCCTCACTTAAAATCATGACCATAGGGACCTCATTTAAGGCTGAATAAAGGTTCATAGTCAGAATCTGAACTTTAAGCTATTATCATGGTAATGGCCAAAAATCAGAGCCCCGCTTTAAAAAGTCACCAGAAATGAGCGCTTACAGGCAGCTTTCTATAAAATTGCATCCCACAGGAATATGCCAAGTGAAAAGCGAAGGAGACGAAGTAGAGAGAGAAAAGGCGAAAACCAGATGAGTTCCGAGTGGATTTTCTCTATAACGTTAACCTGGGCTGTCTCCCATCCTGTCTCTGACTGCTACAGACAATGGGACGTTAGGCATGCTTCTACCGGTGTCATTGGAAGACTAATGAGATGGCACCAGGCCCATGAATGGCTCATTGGCCTGATGCACATTACTGTCTGTAAGTGTTTCTTCATCCCGTTATGGCCAGCCATGCAGCAGATCTTCTACCTGTATCGGAGATTGTGATGAATAACAAAAATGCACAGCATGATGGCCCACAGTATACCATCATTACAATCAAATGTTAAAGGAGCCATTCTCCCGACACCCACTTGGTGTCTTCAACTCTAACCATTTGCTATTCCAGGGGGGATGTCATGTTTAAACTCACTGCTATAAGAAAAGTAATTCATTCGATCTTTCCTTCAGTTTTAGATATTCTCTGGATGTGACTACAGTAATGATTGAATGGATAGATATTAGTGAGTCAACTTGCGGGCCCATTCTCATGCAACTTTGACTTTCAAATGCATAGGATTATTCTGTCGTGATTTGTATGTCGTGCCTCAGGAAACTGACGGTTGTTGGGCTGACGATGGCCGGTTGGAATATTTTATCATATTGCACAACCGTATTGTGCATGTATGATTTAATGGATCTCAGCCCAACGTACTATATCATTCAGTGTCATAAATGTTGAAATGAAGTGGAAAAACACTCCGTAAAAACGTACAAGTTGCTAATTAACCTATATAAAACCTAACATGGGTGTTTAAGTTTGCTGAAGTTACTGCATAAATGAACATCAAACCATTTAAATCTGCTCATTCCTGTCTAATCCACTTTACTGCCACATTTCCATTCAGAGCCAACCACAGACATTTTGGCCAATGGACTGCCACTGAAGAAACATGTTGCTTGCAAGAATGAGAAGCGTAAACACACATCCATGCTTTTAGTAGTTAAATACAGTAATTTTAGTGTTAGCATATTAGAGTTGCTGACTTCTGGAATTGATCCCATCTGAATAGTGTTTTAGTATCGGGATCTCAGATGATATTCAGCTATTTTGGTGCCTGAAAAAAAGCTGTTACTGTTTATTCATTCCTATTAAATCAGCTGAAGTCACATCTCCAGTTAACATTTAAGTTCTCATTCATAAATAATCGATGATATCTTCCTGCTTCAGCCAATCCCAAGGGATCCGTTACCTCTCTTCAAGAATTTAACGCTTCTAGATTGAATATTTCTCTCTTATTTGATGATATTCAAGGAAAGACTGTGATTGATATCTATAAAAGTAAGTATATATATAAATCGGATACAGTGCCATACATTATCCATGACACTCCAAAACGGATGAGGCCCAGTCCCCTGAGGCTCATCTCCAGGCTAGATATGCTCTTGGCATGGAAAGGAGGGCAATGAGAGAGCAGAGTGAAGCAAAAAATGAGAACACAGCATTGGGTGGTATTTCGGCATGGGATGCCCAGTCAGACTTCAGGGAGGTAATTAATTAACAACAACAACAAAAATGTCCAAGCTGAGACCTCCAGGGGCACCCTATGCTTCCTCTGATCTCTGTCCAGGAAAGGGAAGGCTGGGCTGGGCCGGGATGGGTTTATGTGGAGCGGATAGGCCTCCAGAAAGAATAATCCTGGAGATATCAAAAATGCTTTCAGGTCTAAAATATCAGAAAATGATCTCATTAAAGATATGAAAGTGGGCCTTTGAAATGTGTCATGATTAAATATTTGCATTAATGACTCATCTCATTTGGATATGTAGCTATACAGTATATCATCATTAGTACACAACTTCCCTTTCATTCTACATGAAAGTAAGTCTTATCAGAGGACTTCTATCTTTATAACTTGATTTGATAATTGAATATATTACTTTGGAACATTTTTCTAAAAAAAAAAAAAAAAAAAAAAAAGCATCTGACAATCTTTTTCAGTCAAGTAAATATGTGTTAAATGGTATCTAATAACTACTTTAATAACAAGCATTTCTGCTACTTTTTTTAAATCTGAGTTGAACATTAAATTGAGATTTTTTTCCGGTGTGTGTGTGTGGCAATATTTTTCACAATGTCTGGCTTACAGAATTGTATAATATGAAATCATAATAACTTATATGTGGAATGACTTCTTCCATATCTATGAATTAACCGTGAAATTATACTACTTTAAAAAAGTAATTATGAAAAGAAAGGGATTGACTTTCTGAGCATAAATATTCAAACATTACAAAAATGGGGGTCATTACATGGCCATGTGTGAGGTAGCATGCATTCCCTCCACAAAAGTAGATCAATAACTGTTCAAGCATGCCTGTGCATAATGAAATAATGAGATTATAGACCACAGGGACGGGGAAAGCTTGATGTAGATTTTTGGAGCTCACTCTAGATTTGTGTTTTAAATATCATTTACAACATTCAATGTAAAGATGTTTGATTACTGATACCACCGTATGAGAAATAGTAACTCTTACATTTACTAATGGTGCTCCGATCAACGTAAGTCACCGATCGTTGATGTACATTATTCTTTCTAAATAGTTTGATTGTTGGTCTCTATAAAGGCTGATCAGAAGAGACGATCACATGACGCATCTATTCTGAATTGAATTTTTTTTCAATATTCATTTGCCTGCTTTCTCGCCTGCTCTTTAATTCACTCCAAGAGCAACATAGCTGGACACGCACACGCGCGCCGCCATCTGCAGCGGCAGTTTTGCCGCCTGTCCGATCTATTTTTTCTACGAGCAGCGAGCAAATCTGGCAAGAAAATACACAATCCATAAAAACAATATAGGCCTAAAGGATATATTATATATGATAGAAATTAGCCTATCTGATTCTGATAAATATACAATATGCATCCCATTCTTGCCCCGAGAACGCAAGAGGCGAGCAGACCCACACACAAGAGGTCATGACGTCCGGTGAAAATAATTCCCTCTAAGCACAATTTGAATTGTATTACAATAAGCTAAAATTTACTTTCCACATATCCGTTTATTAATGAATCTAGCTACACTAAAATTCGACAATGTGTGCCTCCCTTTGTGTGCGTCGGCAAACGGGAGAAATAGTTTTCTGACTACAGCGAAAATGTTGTTTTTGAAAGGCTAAAAGCCAACAAAAATGGATTGAAGCAGAATATTTCGCTAGATAAAAACATGTTGTGATTTTTGGAAATCTATATTTTTTCAATAAATTCTGACTTTTCGACTTTACAACTCTGGAATTATTGGAAATGTTTGGATCATACGAGTCGTAAACAATCCCACGCAGCCACCACTGGAATCTAATTCTACAAATAGTACAGCCTAATATTCAATACCGAGCCGAGTCTGTAACCGGTACCCACAACATTATCTTCACTTCGCCTCTCCTCTGCTCCGCTGCATATGTGTGTGTGTGTGCTGAGGCTGCCCGGGCCCACTTGGTGAAACATGAGAGCAGAGCGGTGCAGCGCTGCAGAATGAATATAGGGGAAACACTGATTAGTGTGGCGTGAACAGACATGCAAAAATGTTGAGCACAGCCCTTCTGAAACCAAGCAGGTCTAATGACAATGACAGCAAGTATGAGATAGACTACTGAGGCCGTGGCTACAGCCAAAAGAAAACAAAAATGTCGAGCATTCATGATGATGTTATTCTTTATATAGCCTGCCTATCAATTGTTTTTAAGCTCAATAAACACCTAGATAATATTTGACCGGAATTTGGGACACTGAAATCTTCCAGGAAACTTGGAGCGGCACACACAGACACACATACAAAGAGCCGAGGAGCAGAATCACGTTGTGTGACATTTTGAAATGGCTTCCAATAGAACCTGTGATCGGTATTGGTTAGCTGATTGGCCAATTCTGCTTCCAACTATCGGTGATCAGTGATCAGCCCCAGAAATCCTGATCGGAGCACCCTTAACGTGTTCATGTTCTAAAAGTATGAACACTGAGCAGAATCTCACTCTTCTTCAGTGTCGTGAAGTGCCAGTACTGACATCAGTCGGTCTTATAAAATACACTTGTCACATATGAAAAGGAGAGTAAGGAATAAAGAGAAAGCCTGATGAGGTCTATCTGACACCAAAGTAGACAGAGTGCAATCACTGATAAAGCCGTAGCTTGCGGCGTCCTTTGATGCCTGACCAGCTCTGCAAAATAACAAAACCCTTCAGTCTCCGGCTGTACACTGAGAACCTAACTACTATGCATCTCCTGACCTAGACTCTAATAACACATTTAAAAGATGGAAGGTTCGGAGACATCGCATTGATAAAACAAATGATTGAAATCGTGGCAGCAACATTAGTGAGTGCCCTAAGAGAAAGTAATAACAACAGCATGTCCCGTCTCAGTTATGTATGATCTGAACAAAACTTTTAATATATGGTGCCCTTTGTGTAATGGGCACAAATGGATCACTTAAAAAAGTTTTAAATATGTGGAGCCAAATGGGCAGAGGAATCCTGACAGAGAATTTGTCTTCATAATAATGAAACTGCCTCTGACCACATCCAGCCTCCAGCGTACATAGATGAATTTACTAACAGCTACGCAAGTCCAAGAGTCACAATGCTGATCAAGAGCCACAGCAATCCTTTAGCATGTTTTCCCATCATGCATGCATTGTATGCTAAGAGGACACGGTGTTGTGAGGGTGCTACGGCTGTTTTATTAGCTCCCTCAAACTCAATTTCCATTTAATTTGAGAGCTGGCTCCCCGAGTCTGCGCCTGGCAGCTAAAGGTATAAATCTGGCCTTATCTGGCCCCGGCATGCACAGTTCATATCCACACACCCTGTGCCAACAACAGATCTATAATTCATGGCCAAGCACACCCACGTTATTGGCTGCCCATGTATTAGAAAATACAACACAGGAAAAAGAATTCAATGTGGTGTCATCCAAACAGTTCAGAAGGCAAGAGGGTATGTTTTCTCTCCCCGGGGACAAACCATGTGACACAAACTTCTCTGTAGTGCTATTACACATAAAAGACAAGAATGTACTGCAGCAAACTTTTTACATTTATATTCTGCCGGGTGGCTTCTTGAGTCGTTATTGCCAAGGTGAGGGCTAACATCAATGTGACCCCACAGGTGAAAGACTGCTGGGTTTGACAGATGGGGAATTATTCCTCCAATTAGGCTAATTGGATGTGACAGGTCAGGGCATATAAGCTGTTGAATGAAGTCGAATAAACAGAAGGGATGGTGGGAAATTATCTTGAGGAATAGCTCTGGAGGGACCAAATCAGACTGCTGTTTCTAAGAAAATCTATTTAAGATATAAAAATATATATATTGCTGCTACAACAGTGGCTGGCCGTGTGAGAAGTTGTCTGCTTTTGATGAGTTCGGCTAACAGCTCCGTCCGTGGATCATTATCCAATCATGCTCACCAGCTCGACTGTGTCCGTCTCGTATTGCTTCCCTGCCAAACTTCAAAACGGCCCGACATCAATAGTAAAAATTACTAACAAAGTTTTAAACTTTTGTCCAAAGACCGACTGACTGACTCATCAGTCATGAGCACATTCAGTTTTTCATTCTTCAGAGTTGAAATGTGAAAGCAGACGACATCAAAATCTCCAAAATGAGGGAAGATAAAGCACTAAAGATCAAAAAGCACTTAAACTTGGGAAGGCAACAGACATCCCTGCAGCACATGTTAACACCCCAGCAGGTAGTGAGGTAGTGTCAGTTAGTGTCTCACGCTCCCCTTAAGAGCAGGGGGGGTTTAAGGGATGCGGTGTGTGGGCAGGTGGTGCTGGAGGGAATTTTCAACTGGCAACTCCTTGGCGGGTCGTGTGAAAGTGAGAGGGGAAATGTAGGGCAGAAGATGAGGATTGAGGGCCAGTCCCTCCGGTGTCCTCTTTAATGAGCATTACCGTGCCAGCAGAAGAGGAGGAAGGCTTAAGCATAGCAGCACGGCATCATGGTCAGCCTGGCGCTATGATAACTTCCTCAGCCCACCGAGGGCCTAGTGGAGCTGGGAACAGACAGTGAGATGAGAGAGACATCAGACACTAGGTAATTAGGACCACCCGAGAAAAAGAGGTGGAGGAGGATACCACAGCTAAACACCTCATCATCTCTTATTCTTTTCTTCCCTGATTCCTTGGGGTCATGCTTGTTTTCGCCTTGATATCTTTGTTAATGAATGAGCGCAGCGTCTATTGCCCAGAGGGGACCGATGTTTGTGTCTGAAAAGGGAGGCAGGGAGGGAGGCGGGCAGGGTTGGGGGCCCACGCAGCATTTTGTATGTGTTGTTCTGGAGCAGCTGGAGGCAATGACGGGGAACACAATAACAATTTTTATGCAGTGAGTGAACGCATAAGCACCCACTCATCACAAAATCATAGGCATACAAACAACTGTAAACGAACACCTGCTGTGATGTACAACATACCTGATATAACTCATCATCAATACTGTATGGCAGGGTGTGTACGTGGACAAATATGCTTCAGACAACTTGAAAATGTAAGTGTAAATAAAACCACAAGTGCAGATGAAAGAAAGGCCTTATTTTAGTGACTTAAATGTGAACAGCTGGTCAAATTTAGAAGTCAGCCCACCTTAAGTGAGCCTGAGCCGAACTGGAGTTAACAAAAAAAGCACTACTGGAGGAGTTAAATTGTTTAGTTCAGTTTTGGTTTGGGGGGAAACACCTCGTTTACACCTGGTAGTAAATGCAATCTGTATCCTGACATGTTATCCGGATACAAACTTCGGCAGCTCTGAAGTCTAAAAACTCAGCGGCACATATGCAATGTTTACTCAATGTTTCTATTAATATGTTTGATAATAATAATACAGCCCAGAAATATGGTTCTGATATTTCCGTAGACTCTCCGCTTCCACGTCCTTTTTCTCGTGAGATTGTACTTGACTCACAGCGAGCTGGAAGGCAGAGAAGAGATGAACACTCGGGAAACCACTATGGACCTCCCCACCAGCTGCTGTTTTCAATGTAACCACGCGCCTTAAAATAGTGTCATCAGGGGCTGTGCAAAGTGGTTTATAGATAACATCTTGATATTTTTAGGCTATATCACGATATTCGATATATATCGGACCTATAACCAATAGATTGTTGAGAATTTAAAAATTTTGACAGAGCATTTCTATTTTAAACCGGCGCAGCTTTTCTAGCCTTTATGCCACTGGTTTAACGGCTCAGGAAACTCACAGAACAATTGCATGCACTGTACATGTTCTCACATGATGCTACAGAGGCAACCAAATCTGTTCAATCCTATAAGCACTGCGACTCACGTCAGTGAGTGAGATACACGCACACACACACACGGGAGAGACGAGACAAGAGACAATAGTCGGAGAAATGAGTGCCGTGCTCTAAAAAGAGAAAAGTAGATAGCGAAAATAGAACTATTTATCCAGAATGGACAGATTCGTACATGTTCATTCTCCCCACCAGTTCAAAACCAGTATGTCTCATACGTTCAGAGATTGTGCAGATTAATAAAAGAGGTAACGTCATTTTTTAAGTGGAGGCTGGCATCTTCCATCACCTTTTCCGACCTCAAGATGTATAAACTCGCGTTGGTGCTTCCCTCTCTCCAGGCTCTTTCCCTGTTTCCCTCCAGATACAAAAACACACGACCCATACGTACATCCATGCTCATACGCCACACACACTCACCCAGGAGAATGTGTCTGTAAAAGGAAGAGCGCCACGGGAGAAGCGAAATGCCAAAGTGAGTCTATGCCAGCGGTTTGAAATAATGAGAAAAAATATTTGTATTCGTTGTTGCCGATATCGTAATTTACTACACCCCACGTACAATAAGCCACAATACACTGAGTGTATTCGATATATCGTCCAACCTTACCAGCTACATTGATCCATCACGAAACAGAGAGAAAACAGACGGCAGGTGTTTCCTGTAATCTTACTTTAGTCTTTGCCTCCACCATTTTTCAAAAGCTTACTCCAGAGACAAAGGAGATGGCGTCATTTCCTGTAATTCATCACGTGAGCTACACAAGGCGCAGCGTTTTCTGGCTTACTGCCCCCACCTGTGGAGACGTTGCCACAGCGCATGCATGGTATCATAATGTAGTCCCAACTAATCAATGATGAAATTTATTGCCAACTGTTTTTATAATTGATTATTTATCTATTACTTGTTGAAGGCCTACTTCTGATGCGAGGAGCAAAGGCCCCAGGAGGAGCGCCAGGCTTTGCTCGATGGTATTCACGATCAGAGGTTAGAGCGGAATGAAAACATTGCGCAGGTAGAAAATGCCAGCACGTTTTACAGATTGCATTCACACCTACCTAAGATCCGAACACATTGCGTGCCAAACGACCTCAATGTGGTCAGGCAGATCCGATCATATTCCGTTTTAGACCTTGCATTAACATGCGTTTTTCCTTATCCGGATAACGTGTCCTGATACAGATTAATACCAGGTGTAAACGGGGTGAGAGATGGAGCCATGCACAGTTGAAGTGATTCGGTAGAGAGAATGTAGAAACATGTAAGTCAAGTACAAACCTTAACCTCAACCATTTCACTGGTACAAATACACCAGTCTCCCCCCAGTCCTCTACTGTATATATTCACCTCTCCAGCCCTCCATCCAACTGTCCAGATGTTCAATGTACCTACTGAAATATTCACACCTGGTCTCCTCCTGCTTGGAGCCACCCAGTCCCCTCCACAGATGTGTCCTGTCAATCTAGATAAAGAGGAACATGGCCAGTTAATCAGCATGCTGCTGCGTTATAGAATGCCACTGCTCAGAGACTATTTTACATTATTTTGATATTTTCCTCATTTTCGTGACCTCTCTTTACCAACATCAGGATACGCCTCATTGAAATCTGTCCCGTCGGCTTCAAACATGCACAATACCTGAGTACGTAATGGCATCATAAAATGTGTTTATAGGTTTAATGTTTGTGGAGATCATTTGAAATGTGAACGCTGTTACACTGTTAAGCAGATTGTGCTATAAACGCTACAGTGTTGGAGTCAAGGGGAAAAGAAGGGGAGGGTTTGAAGAGCGCCCGTGGGGACAATAATGTGTTGTACATTATATCATTATACTGTAGTTGGCTAAGCACTGTAAACAGTATGATTAATATTTCATGTTCTGAATGTTGCTTTAATGGATATTAGACTATAAACAGGCAGGGAAATGAGGGTTTAAACTGAGTCATCACGTTAGATTTATTGGCAGGTCAGTTATCTGGAGATGACGGGATAAACCTATTATTACATTTCTAACTGGACTTAGGATATCACGTGGTTTCTTCATATCATGATGGACAAGCGAATTAAATTCAATTGGCCTAATAAAAAAAAAAAAAAGCTTGAAGATATAAAAGGATCAATTCAATAGAGTCCTCCTCCTACTATTTGAAACCTACTGAATGGACAGAAAAATGATGGTTATCTCACCCCAAAGAAACTATTTAAAGGTGTGTTCAGTCCATTGTCCTCTGAAACGAGTGTTCAGGAGCTCTCTGGGAGCTCTTCAGGTCTTACTTGAACTTTGGCTGATGAGAAATGGCTAACTGTGCACAGACAAACATACACAAGATTCCCAGATGCCCCTAGTGTCTCCTTCAACCGTTATGAGAGGATTTAAAGCTCAAGCGAAGCACTACAGTATGAGCAGGGAGGGAGTCAAACAATGACCATATGTCGAGCTTGGTGCAGCCGCAGGGGGATCGATTGGTGAATATTTCATTAGAGCTTGAGCTAAATTCTTTCGAAATGAAAACATACATATTTCCCTGAAGGTGGGGCTCTACCATATGTGCATGTTTATTAATATAGCAGCCCTCCTCTTTAGACATAGGGTGATCTATATGGGTAATTACTTTTTTTCTGATTCCACTACCTGCTGTTACTACAGCAGGTTAATTGTGGCAAACTCAATGTAAGTTGATGACTTTAACACTACTGTGAGGTCTTTTGTATTGTCCATAAAATAAGTACTGCTGCCTTTTTTTGTTGTTGTTTGTTTTGGAAGCTTGTTCTTTTTGTGAAATGTTAGATTTTTCTAGAGGCACGGTGACATAGTGACTACTTGCAAGGCTAGTTGGTGAACTGCGTTGTCTGGCAAACTAACTACTAACACTCTAGCCTATTCCGATAGCTTTACGAGCTTCTCTCCATTTTATCTGTACCAGGCAATCCTTTCATTCAATAAAGAGTTATTGAAGAGGGAAAAAAGCTTGCTAACTGTCAGTTAACAAACTCAGTAGCGTAGCTCATTCACTAAAGACACAATTTATTCAAAAGCCGTATTTGTACCGTCGACCCCTGTTTCATAACTGTCTGCAAATCATTCCTCTTTTCTGGAGCAGTTTATATTTAGACAGAGGAGGGATGAATAAAAGTGGATGGTGAAACACAGCAAACTGTAAAATGCTACAACAGCTTCTTCCTTTTTGAACACTTTTTTGGCTCCATGTTGCCTCAAAGGTCAGCACTGACAACATAGTTTGCTGTTGACCAGTGGTACAAATTTGAATGTCAAGGTTGAACTCAATGCTAAAAATTTGTGTGGATCTACTTCACCCCGGAAATTCCATTGGATTCACAACAAAAATGTTGCCGTTTCTGAAAGCTGGTATGACCTGGTCTTAAGACTCATTCAATGATGAAATATATATATAGTTATATATATAAATATGTATATATAATACAGAACGTTCTGTTCTGTATATATATAAAAAATCTGGTTAGAATGAATGAGAGACAAATGCTACAGTATCCACATGAAATGTGTTGAAGATGTGCAAAAGAAGTGTCAGATGCTGAGTTGTTGATGACACTGATGTCATAGCAGAGTTTATTGCAGTTTTGTCATGGCTCATTTTTCTCATGTGACAAGGAACAATTATATCTGTGCTGCCAACTCTCACGCATTGCCCATGAGACTCGCAGTTGACACTTTTAACACGCCGTCACGCCACACGTCCATTTTCTCACGTAGAGAATTTTTTTTTATAGAACTGATAACATATGATCGAGGACATTTAAACCTGCAATAAGCTCAGCTGCTGGTGACTCGGTTCAAATGTAACCAGCTGATTTGCCGTGCGTAATTGTATGGCTTAACATTGCGCAACACCACTCGAGTTAGAACCTGCAGATGGAACGGACACCTGCTGCTGTAAAATGACTGTGAAGAGAGTCACCAGGGTAAAGGACAGGCCTTCAGTATAGTACTAGTGTCATGACAGACGGACCTTCATACTGCCAAGCTGTTGGTAAAGTTGTAAAGTTATTGTTGCTGTCACAGCAACTAACTAAATTATACATATTACAAAACTAATTCATGTTCATGAATTCATGCAAATACATTTCTGTCCATGCAGCTATAACAGCATGTGCAATCCATTTCATCAAATAGAAATTGTCAATAGAAATGATGGAAAAGCAGCATGAACCGCCAAACAGAATTCAGTGAGATAGCAAACATGACTTTTGACTGAAAAAAAGGAACTTTGCTGATTGACAATTTTCTCCAGATGTCCATTTACAGTAGCAGCATGCTACATTTTAAGGATGTTTCCACACTTTCTAAGTGAACTTGGGGTGATTAATCAGCATCATTTAGGCTATGATGTCTGGAGGATGGCAAGTATGCTGATCAACCATACGTATTCATCATTGACGATGATTACTGACTTGGCTTTTCCTCTCTAAATGCTTTAAAATTGTGAATTTGGCTGCTGAACTTTTTAAACAAAATTCTTGATGGTTGAGGAGTGATGACCCGACCTCTGTGGTGGGTAATATCACAGAAGGCTTACTCATAAAATGCACCAACTTCACCGATACCGAATCTCACTCTAAACTAAACTGAAAGCCCTGATTAACACGCTCCAGTCCTGCTACAACAACAACAACTGTAATAAGAGGAGAATGAAGAGGAGAGGGGGCAAGAGGGCAATAAACCCCAATCAAAGCTCTTTATCTTTGTTTTTCCCTTCTCATCTCTCTACCTGTCTCTCCTATCTGTCCTCTGTTGTTTCAGTTTCTGAACCTTTATCTACACATCTGTCTCTCAGCTTGGCAATATCTTTCCTCCTCTTCTTCTGTCATTATCTGCCCGTCGTTGCTTTGTTTCCACCTTGTTTCCACCCTCCAGTCTCTCTACAAACTGTTGTCCTCTCACTTCATTTTTTTTTCTTTTTTTGTCGCACACTCCATCTCCTCCTCCCAGAGTACAACTTCATCCATCTACATTAGGGATTGTGTAATTGGATGTTGTTAAAACACAGGCTGAGCTTTAAAGAATCTACAATGCTATTTCAGGTGCACATACCCTGTAATCATTTACAGTATACAAATTACCTTGTAGTTTTCCTTGGTCACACATCTAATGCTGTGATCTGGAGCCACGGTATTACTTTTTTTCTTTAATCAAGTACGCCAAGTTTTTAGTTCAGTGGTGATAGTTCATATTTACATTTTAAAGAACCATTGTGGAGGATTTAGTGGCAACTACCAGTTGCTAACTGAACAGAAATTGCTCAGACTGAATAGAATATGAACCGCTTTGTCAAACATCTCATTGTGTTCTCATTATTCTGAAGGGTCTACTTGTGCCTGCAACTGTATATATAGTTTTAACTCTTCCTATCAGCATGTCATGACAGGAATGATGACACGTTGACAGGTATTACAGCTACTGAGCAGCAGGAATAGTGCATGTACATTAAGCTAGTTAAGCCTGTAACTATATAAGCACGTACCTTATAGTGACCTCTCCTCTCTGACATCGTCTGCACAGGGAGGAAATGAGTCTATTTGACATTCAGGCCCACTTAGGATGAATTATACATTACGCATAGCATACACGCACTATGGCCTTAAAGAAACTGAATAATAATGTGGCATTATTTCCTTCCTATGAAATTGTTCCAATGGATGATTAATTTCAGAGGAAAAAAAAAAAAGTCAATATATTCTCCTTGGACTGATGGAACATCTCCCCAGTATCGCACTTCCTTCTTTCTTTCTTTTATGAAAATAAAAGATCCTCTATCTTAACATAAATCTTTCATTTCCTTATATTCTGTCCTTCCCCTTACACCTTGATTTTGCACATTCCCTTATTATGAGCTGGACATGATGCCCTCCAAGCTTGGATGTTCCACACCTTGCTACCCAAGGCAAAAGTTTACTACCAGAAAAACCCCAAAGCCCTACTGACATTATCAGCAACTGATTAAGTGAATATTAATGTTTATTTACAGTAGTCATGCCAATACATCAAAACAGGAATGAGCTAGGAAAGAAACTGTGTGTATCATTTGAATTATATACCTTTCATTTAAGTAGTAACCCTTTATTAGGTTTATATTAGAGACAGACTTTTATTCCTAATTTCACCAGCTTCCCTGTAAATCCAAACTCAAAACTTCCTCCTAGTTTACCTGAATCCAACTCAACATTTCCAGCAAAAGTTTCATATTAAAAGTAGGGCTGTCAATCGATTAAAATATTTAATTACGATTAATCGCAAGATTGTCCATAGTTAATCGCGATTAATTACAAATTAATTACACATTTTTTATCCGTTCAAAATGTACCTTAAAGGGAGATTATCAACAAGGAAGTGGGTAAATATGATGCTTTATACAAATGTATGTATATATTTATTATTGGAAATCTATTACCAACTCAAAACAATGATAAATATTGTCCATAAACCCTCACAGGTACTGCATTTAGCATAAAACAAATATGCTCAAGTCATCACATGGCAAACTGCAGCCCAACATGCAACAACAGCTGTCAGTGTGTCAGTGTGCTGACTTGACTATGACTTGTCCCAAACTGCATGTGATTATCATAAAGTAGGCATGTTTGTAAAGGGGAGACTCGTGGGTACCCATAGAACACATTTACATTCACATATCTTGAGGTCAAAGGTCAAGAGACCCCTTTGAAAATGGCAATGCCTCGCCAAAATTTACTTTGGACCGTCATTTAGCCTTCTTCGGGACAAGCTAGTATGACATGGCTGGTATCAATGGATTCCTGAGGTTTTTTAGTTTCATATGATATACAGTATGTACTTCACTCTAGCTTTAGCAAGCCTGCTACAACCTAAAAACGCAAGTTACATTAATCCATTAAGGAAATTAGTGGCGTTGAAACAAATTTGCGTTAACGCATTATCGCGTTAACTTTGACAGCCTTAATTAAAAGTATTACAGACTTCCCATTATTGGTAGGCTTTTAATGTCAAAAATCTACAGGAAGCGTCCACTTTTATTAACAGCAGCTTTAAAAAACCTGGAATTAATAGGTAGATGAAACAGGTATGTCCAAAATAGAAACTCCTAGCATCAAAGTGGTGAGTATAGCCCGACTCTGTTGTTGTACCGATGCAATTAGTGCTTGTGGAAATGGACATACAAGAATGCTGAATTTAACTCGTGAGCCGCTGTTGGACCTTTATGTTTTTTCACCCGGCCTGTATTGACAACTAAACTTAATTTGTTTGCACTGACCACGCCCCAGCTATTATTTGAGACCCTATATTTAAATATTGGCTTTAAATACCAGCTATAAGAATGAATGGAATCAATATATGTCTCTATAACTGTATTATATCCTTAGCAGAAGCCGCCAACTTTAACATGTAAACACACAGAGAATTGCAGAGCTAGTCAATTGGGTCCGCCTGTGTTGAGTGAAAAAAAAATCATCTGTTTTGCACATCACAGGGGCTTAAGCTGTTTATGTGTAAGTCAGTTTGCAGAGATAGCAGTGTGTGTGTGTGTGTGTGTGTGTGTGTGTGTGTGTGTGTGCGCGCAAGTGTTTGCTGACAGAAAGAGGAAAGCAGTTTTAATCACCACTAACCCTCACACCCTGCTGACAACGTCAGAGAGGAACAGTCTCACCCTCTTCCTATGATCAGCCTCATCAGCTGTCTGCTTAGCCCTCCATTCATCTCTTTTATTATTTATTTACCTCCACTTTGTACATACATATTCCCCAGGGAACACATCCTTTGAGCATTTAAGCAGGGCCCCTGCTAAAGTACCTCAGCAGAGGAACTTTTCCACTCTATTTGTGTTTCACATGAAAACCAAGTTAGCTTTGAGTTTAACTATGACATGTGCTTTTTTTCTTTCCATTTGACAGATTATTTTTTTAAGGGATGGAGAAGCCTCATTGAAAGTAATGCTTGGCGTTGGCTTGATTGATTTTTATCTTGACATATCTCCTAAACTAAAAACAGACAGCTCATTTATAGAAAATAATCACACTAATGGTTGGCCAATTAGAGGCACCAAATGACAGCGGATTTGTTCGCGCTGGTATTGATTTTGTATACCCCAAATCAAATTAACACAGTCAATAGACATTGTTGTTCTTGTCTTTGCCTGTATAGCAACAACAAATCAAGCCAGTCTTTAGAAATCTTTTGGACTTTAAATTGCCCATGTAGCCACCAACAGCAGATTTTGTTTGATGAATTAGATGAGGTCATACTTTGTGGGCACCAAGGTCAGTTTCTATTCCTCGTTTCTGTCAGGGATCCTCAAAGTCTGCTGTTGACCATGTCATGTGACACCACCTCTGGGCAGGAAACCAGAGAGTCCCTCCAGACTGCATCGTTGCAGAAGTGAGTGAAAGAAAGAGGGCAGGTTTGGAAAGGATATTTTCTTGTGACAAAACGCTTTCAAAAGGCAAATTATGAAGCATAGTTGTGAAGCATCAGCAAACTGTTTTCTGCAGTTAATAGACTGAAATTTGATTGTCAGGTATTTTACTGTAGATGTGTAATCTTGCAATGCTTTTTGTCTTTACATCTTCTTAAAATGTATTTTCTCTCTGTGTTTCTTAGTACGTTAACATTCTCTCTCTCTCTCTCTCTCTCTCTCTCTCTCTCCCTCTCTCTCATCCGTTCAGAACACCGGATAGGACAGAAGCAGCACAAATGACACCAAAACGCAGAAAGAGACTCAGTGTAACCAAAGTAAAAAAAAAATTATGATATGACTATTTTGGCACAAACGCTTACCCGCCAGTGTGGCGGATAGCCTTCCGAGATTTACTTGTGAAACAGAAAATCTACCCGAATTTGACGTTTGGCGGGTGTTAATTTCGGACCCTGCAGGTGCAGAAACATGACCTCAGACCAACAACCAAGAACTTAAGATGTGAACAGGGTTTGACATTAACCATGGTCCGTGGCCACAAGAGACTGTGAGAGAACAAAGAACCTTGCTGTATTGTTACCTCCGCCAAGGCCGAAGGCCTAGGAAGGAGTTTATGTTTTCACCGGCGTTGGTTGGGTTGTTGGTTTGTCCGTTTGGAGGATTACTCCAAAAGTCCGACATGGATTTGAATGACATTTTGTTGGAGGGGTGGGGTGAGGCACAATGAACAATCCATTAGATTTTGGTGGTTATCCGGATCATGATCCAGCTTCAGGAATCTTTTTCAATAACTCCACTCAGCCTGTGCATTAACACCACAGCCTTTAAGACATGGGCAGTGTAACTGATGACGCGTTCATGACGTGTCACCCTGCCTCTTTCCTTCTGCCTGCAGAGAGAGTGACAGAGAGAGAGCGGGGGGTGGAGGGAGGGCGGGGGATACCTGTAGAGTCACGTTTTTTTCATATTAAACTCGGTGAAATTACAGTTGAGTTCGACCAAAGCACACTTGGTGATTGTTGGAAAGAGGTCGGTTTAGTCGGTTTAGGTGAGTTTTATTTTGTTTCCGTCCAGTTTGAATGAAGTGCTTTACGATGCTCCGCTGCGTACAGCTGATCTCATCATAAACAAAAATACACGTGGATGATGGCGCAAGCTGAACAGAGGTCTGCGCCATTCTAGTTTTTACATAAGTTTAGATTTGGGCCACCAAAAATTATTTTGGCCATCAAATTTAGCGGCTTGGTGGCCCGTGGGGCCAGTGCTTAAAAATTTTAGCGTCTATCCCTGTTAAGGCTTCTGGATGTTAAGTTCAGGATGGTTTTGGGCCGTCACATTGTCCACGGAAACATCAAGTCTGTATTTCTGGCAATATTTCTCATTCTTTGTTCTATGGCTGTCTTCTAAAAATATCAGCAAACATACACAAAGGCAGATGAAGAACCAGGACATGTATCAAAACACTAGAAAAAAAAACACCCATAGCTTTTATAATTAGAAGAAACAGCGGTGGTATAGTAACACTGAACATACATTTATTTCATCACATTTAGCCACAACTCTTATCTACCTTGCAAGGCAACTGGAACCAGGCAAGTTTCACCCCACGATTAGTCTCGCAAGGGCAGACCTTGATTTACCTCTGCCGTGACATCATCTGAGAGGACTCGGCTGGAAAATGGCATTGCAGTGCCGTGTTGTGTATAATATCAAGTAGACCAACTGCTCTGTGGGAAAATTACACCGAGGAAGTCAAAATGAGAAAGGTCAAAATATGAGCACTTGGAATCTCACAACACTACAAGATGAGAGCCATTACAGACACTACAGAGGTCGAGTATGTTGGCTTCGGATCACTAGACACAACATACTCCAGCAACACATGGACCTCTTTTACACCTTATTGGTGGGATCATGATTGGACAGTGAGAAAACACAAGTGTAGCTGTAGCATCATCCACAACCCACTGCAGATTTGTTGTATTTGGCCGAATTATCAACAAAACAACCAAAGCAGCAGGTAAGAACTTTAAGTATGAAAATGTACCTATGTATGGAAGCATGGAAGCACTTTGGGTTTCACACATTACCAGGAAAAGCAGAGCTAGACATCATGGCTAAAGCTGCATTCTAACTCGGTCTTGGACATGAAACGTTATCGTATTGCAGTAACGTGCGGTCAAGCCAGCCATCACTCGCATCTCCGTGGTCAAATCAGCCGACACTACTACTGTAGCGCACCCGTATCCTAACATTTATGGTAAATACAGTCAAACTACCCCGATGGAGCTGACCATGGATGTATAAAGAGAACAGATGTGACGGGAGAGCTACGGAGAGGTAGTGACCGACTTGGCGAAGGTAGCGGAAGTAGATACAAGTGACTACATCCGGTTTTCAAAATAAGGTGTTAAAAAAGAGAACTGTATTTACAAAATGCATATATGGAAATGAGATTGATTGGATTAAATTCACCAGAAGCAGAAAACATTACATGTCCCTTATAAATAAAAAAGAAAATGCCACTAAATTGTGAGGGAAATGTCTTTATTTTTCGATTTTTGGGTTGCTGAAAAAAAAAAAAAAGAATAAATAATGCTTAACAATGACTGATATATTTGACTTCAGGACATCTCAGACTACATACATGCTGAAATTCAAACATTTTTACTGCATTAATTTAGATATTTTCCAAAGTAGAAGTCCATAGAAGTGTATGATTCAACTTTTTCCCATGGTCTAGTGTTAATAATAAATCGTAATATTGAATTGCAATACTTGTAGAATCGCAAAACTTAAAAATCGCAATACATACTGAATCGGCACCAAAGTATCGTGATAGTATCGAATCGGGAGATAGATGTATCATCCCAGCCCTATAAACTAAACTATACGCAACGGTTTCAGGAAATTATTTAGCCATGTTTAAAAATAAAACCCATTTTTAAAGATTTACATCAGTAGGAATAAATAGGCTTTGGGTTGAGAGCCACAGAGAGGGTAAGGAAGCAGATAAATATTGAGAGACGGATCAACACACTGCTGCTTTTGTTCTTTAGCCTCTAATAATTGGTTCAATAAACTCCAGGTGTTAACACAATCAAGAAAATGTCAAATTACTTAGAATTATCAATCTGATCTGCAGTGTTTGAAGCTGAACTAAATGAAACAACCAGCAAGTCTAGGTTATAACTATATGTTCAATCTTCAACCTTGAAGTATATATGGTCCAATATACTCAATACAAATTAACTGCCACATGATGGATATGCTTTATTTCAATCAAAATAACAGCATACTGCCACACTGTAGAGCAGTAGATCACTCACTGGATCAATACACAGGAGCAGAGGACCACTTTGAATCTGCAACATGCAACAGTTCTTTACATGTGACCATATTGATTAAACTGAGGAAGCGCAGACAAAGCACAGCGTTTGCCAATGAGCAGAAAGACACGTGTTACTGTTGATGAAGACAAACAGACCCCCAGACACTAGCACCACTGACTGCGAGTCTCAGTGGTCAATGGAACATGGATCCTGGAAGATGAGGCACCACGCTTCAGATCACACATGAATAAGTCAGTGTAATGACATCGGCTGAGGCGCTGTGCAGAGGTTAGGGCAGCATAAGCAAGACTCTCTGATAGTTCCAATCAAACAGCATGCAGTTTTGATTGATGATGTGCAGCAACTCGTATCATTTTCCTGGCCTTGGATCTGGATAAACCACAAACACGTCACACTTAAAAGGAACTCCCCCAGTTATCTAAAGGGATTCAGTTATTCAGTTATATATTGATGTTAAATCAATCAAAAAGCCAACCAAACCAGTGTCTTATAGAGCGACAAAGTGTATAACTGTCTGACAGACTGATAGACTGTAGAAGGTTTTAATGACGATTGAGTGTTTTTTGAACGTTTGTGCAAAGTCATAAAATGTTTATACTGAACGTATATGCAGAATGTTTACGGACAGCGTATAAGCTAAAAGATGATTAATGTTGATGTGGTTATGTTTAGGCCTCTCAAAGCACTTGGTTAAAGGAATAGTTGGACATTTTCGGAAATGCATTTATTTGTTTTCTTGCCCGGAGTTAGATGAGAATATCAATACCCCTCTCGTACTAATACATACTCTTATATCTGTCCTGTATGTATAAAGCAGAAGCCAGCAGCTGGTTAGCTTAGTGTAGCATTAAGCTAACCTGACTCTGAGTGTGTTCCAATCCGCGTACTTCTGTACTTACACTTACTATTTTGAGTGCATGAGTGCGTTCACACTGGGAAGTACGGCAAAATGCAATGCACTCAAAGTACCCGGATGTTGTACTCCAAACGATCAAATCGTTGAGTGTGGAACGATGGACACTTTTCACACTCAATTGTCGCCATCTTGGCTACATAGAGCAAGGGACGGGACCACGACCACTATTCAAACATACATAGATAACAGAATAAAACAATGCGTAAACATACCGGTGCATTTTCAGCCAACAGCAGGACACATCGTAGACGTAGGCGATGACATTGGAAACGTAATTCCACTCTGCTTTCATTTTTTTCTTCAACAAAGCAGGCAGATATTTCGGCGGGTAGTTGACGGGTAAAACCTGAAGGAGGCAGCAGTGCAACACAAAGGATGCCAGCTGCCGTAAAACCCCGAAGTAGAAGAAGATATTTTGGCGGGTAGCAAGTCAAATGTTGCGATCGTCATTTCTGGTCAGTGCGCCGCAGAGCATTTGATTTGAGACGACCCTACCCTGTTGAAATTTACGCACTACTCAAGTGAGTACAGAGTGCACACAGTGCACTACATTGAAGTGTACTTCAGGAAGTTCGTGGATTGGAACACACTCTCTGTCTAAAATGTAACAAAAAGCGCCTATCAGCACCTCTAAAGCTTATTAATTAATATGTCATATCTCGTTTCTTTAATCAATGTGTAAAAATGAGAATGTGTGGTTTTACAGTGAGTTATGTGTCGGACTATTTTCTTGGGCGGGAGCAGTCACTTCCTGTCAAGTTAGGACGCAACCAACAGAGACTCCAGGAGACTCCTAAGGCTAAGCTAAGCTAAGTGGCTGCTGGCTATATTTACTGGACAGATATGAGATATTATTATCTTCTCATTTAACTCTGGGCAAGAAAGTCAATAAACATAATTCCCAAAATGTCAAACTATTTCTTTGAGGTTAGGGAAAGATAGTGGTCTAGGTTAAAGGCAGAATGAGTATTTGTCAGTTGTGGTTTGTAAACATAACATTCAAAGTTGGCCCCTCCTCCCCGGGACAACGTCACCAGAAGTGCATGCTCCCTGACCACGGTTAGGTTTAGGTGCTTACCAATGGGTTATGAGTCAATCCCAGATTTAGCATTGTTTTAGAATGTGCTTTGTCTGGTTAGCGTTTCGCCTTGCTATAGTTGTGTTTTTTCTGCGCCGTGTCAACCTTTTTTGTTGCTTCCTCTTGTATGCGTGCTTATGATCTGGCACCTGGTCACTACGTTTCTGAGTCTATACATTGTTATTTTTAGAAAAATCATATAAATTCTGCCTTTAAATCATAAAAGAGTAAAAGGGTGACAGGAGAAGGGATGTGTGTACTTTTTCAATATTTAACCAAAACCATCATGTTGCTCTAAAGGCCCAGACACACCAACCTGATATCAAAGACTAGCAGCAACGAAGGCCAACCGTTGAGGCTCCTCACGTCGACTTAGTCTTGGCCAAAAAGTTGCACTCAAACACACCGCAAAGACTACAGCCAACAACCAACTACCACGTACGCTGCGTGTGAGATGAAATAACTCTTCCTACCAGGAAGTGGCAGTAGTCTGTATTTGCCATTCAAAAAGTAACCGGAAGACCTAAGACAGCGGATATACAAGCCGTTGTTATGATACGTACATGAACTGAATCGGTTTGCCGACCATTTTCCCACCACTCTCGCTCACCTCTTAGCTTCATTCCAGATGGTCATGTGGTTGTGAAAATATTTGTGTATTGGAATGATCAGATGAGATGAAGATGAAGATGAAAAATGAGAAAGTCCTTCTGTGTTTGTACTCTTGACTTTACTTGTTGGCTTGCTTTCTTCACTTCCGTTTCTCTTCTTATGCACTTCTTTGTTTAAACTGAACAGCCAATCAGAGGGATTTCTCTCACCGACGGGCGCCACCGCAGATTCACCATGCTAAATTGGCCGAAAAACCTCCAACACATGCAGACTAGAGTCGACGGTGCGGGACGCACAACAAAAACGAGGGCTACAGATGCGCAAAGTGCTTCAGTAGCCTAAACATAACCACATTAAGGACCCAGGACCTGAGCCCCGATCTCCGGTGTCAAAGTTCTGCTTTGAACACCCATTGGCCATCTCCTCAACTTCCCCTCAACATCTGTGCGGTAGGGTACAAAAATGTAGCACTTCTTGGACCGGGAAAAAAACAGCATTTAATTAATTCACTTCAAAACATATTTGGCAAATCAATTTAATTGTATATTTAAGTAATTTGTAGACAGAGTTGCAATAAGTGATGTAATAATGTCCTAATTATATCAATACTTATGACAATGTATGGCACATATAAAATCTTCAAATCAAATTCAATTGGTGTGTTGAAACACACAGTAAATAGGACTTTTTCTGCCTCAACACGCATTTTATAGTGTGTATTTGTCATGTAATCAGAATTTGTATGCTGTGTAATTCAATATGTCATTGTAGAACAAAGAATGTGATCAGCGGATAAACAGCAGTTGTGACAGTAGGGAACATTGTGAAAGGCGTATGCATCACACAGGCTGACTCTCTTGATAGAATCCTACACGCCTGACAAATAATCTCCCTCAGTGCTGTTTACAGAACGCCTAACAAGTGTTAAATTTGCACCACTAATCGGGGAAACTGTGAAACCACGGCATTGTGTACGGTGCAGTAATCCATTATGGAATTCCATCATTGTTATTCAGCTCCAATCTCATTACCTCTATTCAACATTTAAGTACGTCGAAGATGAAGACTGGCATTGCTGTACAATCGGAAAGCATTTCAAACACGCAACACATTGGGGGAAAAAAGTAACACTGCATTGCTTGCATGTTTAAGCTTGCTTCTCCCATCACACAGTGGTGTCTCTCTGATGTATGAATAATACAGTAATAAGAGACATCGTCGAGGCGTTTCATATTCATAACAACAATGCATGTAAGCACCTTTAGATTTCATGCATCTAAAATTACACCTTCCCAAGGTTTTTTTCTCTCCACGTAGCCAATAAAATTTGTTCACGGAATGTTTCATCATGTCTCTGTCAAAGATGTTATTGAGAAATTACAGTGCAGGCAATGAGTCAGGAAGCACTATGACAGTGGCCCAAGTGGAATCCAGGGGAGATGTATTATTATGATATTTTCTTGGAGGAATCTGGAATTGAATTCTGATTCAGTGGAATATGATTTTAAGGCGAGGTTGCTATCCCCTGATAGATGATACACAGGCAACAGTCACGCTACACAGAGCATCGCAATAGATACACTGAGTACAGAGCTGGCCGTGCACAACACCAGCGGGCTGCATACAGATGAGCTCTGAAGGAATGGGATCACTGGGGCATAAACACAACAACAAAGGATGTAATGGAGGGTTTACCACCCAAACTCTGTTAATGCACTTTGTTATCTGTGAAATATAAGTTTCCCAACATTTTCAAAGGGCTAGAAATGTTTGTAGTAGAAATTTATTGCATGCATTTTAGAATCTGGCTGATGGAAGGAAGTTCATGAAGAATTAATGCGGTTCTGAAAATTTGGCTGCGTCCAAAATCGCATACTATACCCAATATGTGTACTCGGTCAACATACTTTTGTGTGAATAAACAGTAGTAATTTACGTAGTCACTTCCTGAGAGCCTTCTTGCTGGTTGGAGATGCGTAACCATCGTAACCCGTGGCAACTTCATGTGACCAAATAATAAATAGACGGCAGTTTGGTTTTAGACTTTACCATTCACACACATGAAATACAGATATATTACGGAATTTTTATATGTAGCATCTGACTTGTGTCTATCTGCATGTCTCACATTTGTAAGTGAGTGTCTCAGTTTATTTCTTACAGGGCATCTTGGTCTTACTTTAAAAAGCACAAAAAGAAAAGGGCAGTGTGACCCAAGCAGCCATTGTTGCAAAGTAGGATTGCACCATGGCTGAGAGCTGGAAATGGAAGTTAAATGATTTTTCCTTCAATATAAAAGTGAAATGAAAAATGTCACTTTAAAAAGGAGAGGGCAGCACCAGGATAGAAAACTATAAAAAAAATTGTACAAGAATACTTTGTGAAGTTTCTCTTGTGAAGCTGGAGCTGTGCAATCATTACAAAAATTGTATTGTATTGTGGTCGATGGATTTCTAAATGGCGGAGTGCAGTCTGGGTAAATAAAAAAATATGTCTGGGATCACATCAGTCCTCCAGGGGCAGATTCAGCTCTGATAAATGACTCCACAGCGTTGAGATAGCACTGAATGACTTCTTGCTAGGGATGAGTTTTTCTAGCAAAAATCCTTTTTGATAATCACTGGGAACTATTGGACTATTCTTTGAAGATTGATTTTTTAAGACAAAACAATAGTCGTATAACCAATGGCAGTGACGATTAGAAAACTAAAAAATCATGACCCATCCCTTGCTTGCCTTTTCTCCATACAAACACATCTAATCTAATCTTGTTTACTTCTTTATCCCTTACAAACACAGTCTACTCCATCCACGTTCTTCAAAAAATGCAATGTATTGTTAGCAAGCTACTGCTACGACAAATCACATGTTGTAAAGTAAACTGAAGCAGTTCTATATTCATAATAATAGGGTCACTGCATCAGAAGAGCTGTAGGTTACAGAGGCACAAGAATAGTGGTTGATGGAGAATTTCATCAGGTTAAAAGGTGCTATTTATGGCACACCTGTACAGTACATCACGACCAGTGATTCACTTGGTGGTGAATGAGAGGAGAGCTGCAGGTGATGAATCTGTGCTCTGTATCCTGGGAGGTCATTCACATGACATAAAGAGCGATTAGGGGCCTTGTCCCCAATCTATCAGGGGACAATCGGTGTATTTCATCATCACATCTACCCCCTTTTTTCCTTACTCCTTCCTCCATGAGAAACCGCTCATCAGAAACACGGCCATTTAAGTGTGTGGTCACGGACAAGGTCACAGCCCAACTGTACGTACATACGCTGTGTGTATTTTTACCTGCCGATGTATGCACCACAAAGACAAAAGGGAGACAAGGAGCAGCTCAGCCATCTCTTGTCCCAGAGGACTCATCCATCAGAACCGGATCTGACCCTGGAGGACAGTTGTGGTCCTGTGGTGCATGCACTCACCCTGGATGGATCCAAGGCTCTACTGCTGGGCTCAGGGAGCCGGAGGAGTGGGTGGACTCATTAGGTATACTGTAAGGATGACAGTTGTGGTACACGGGGGACTCTGTCGTTCTGTGCTTTAGTCTTGAATAGACATCAGTCTTTATGTCTTGTGGCCCCTCTGACTGTGTGACTTTACTGATACTTTTATAAGACAATTTGTTTAGAGGGTCAACAGATTTCAGTGAACAGCAGAACTTTAAAAAATACTGTAACATAGGACAATTCTGATGCTACGATAAGGAAACTAAAAATCACTGCGATTGTACGGATTGATTTTCAAATGAACAGATTGGATTCTACAAACCTCTTAGAAATCTTGACACACACACACACACACACACACACACACACACACTAATGTATGCATGTATATACACACCCATATGGCAAGACACTGTAGAGAAGCATCTCATACATAATCTCACATAAGCCTACCTTTCAAATGTGTGAAGATTATTCAAGTTCAAGGCAAGGGCAGCAAACTTATTACATGTCAACATTTTTTTTCCCCCATTTCATTTTCGTCAAAATATAATTCAAGCAGTGTAAGAGTTCCATGCTGAATGACCTACGAAGACAAGATAGAAAGGAAAAGAAAAGGTGTTTATGCCCGGTGTGGAGTTAGCTGAAGGCCAGCGGGCCGCTGGGCTTGCAATACACATGTGGAAACCCTGATGCAGATGAGCAGCACCCGGTCTTCTTCCAATGCCGCATCGCACAGAGCTCCCCCCGCTCTCCCACTCAGAACACACGGGCAGATACACAAGCTTCACAATATACAAGTATGCAGACTTTAGCTACCGATGACCTTGAGTGAGCGGGGGGAGCTCCGTGCGCTGCAGCATGGAGGAAGGCCGGGTGCCGCTCATCTGCATGTAAGCTACTGCAGTGACACAGTCACTATTCCCTTCAAACACTTTGGCTATTCAATGGAATTTCTAATGTGGTAGGCACATGACTTTATGCCTTTTTCAGTGTATATATAGCTCTAATGTGAAAATGTACTTCTCCCCTGTGATCGAATCCACTGAAATGAGCTGATTTCACCACAGAAATGAGCTTTTTTGAATGCTGAGGTGGCCTTTAGTTTCTTAATGGATAACATTTTCAACAACAACCAACAAATGAGAGTTTCACATGTTGTTAATAATCAATATAACCAGCCTGTTGCATTGGAAAGAACACAAAACACCACAGCATTTTTATATCATGGATTAAATCCCAATGGCTTTTCTTGTGTGATCCTTTTTCATGAGAAACACTCTTCAGGTTGTAAACAGCATTACCTGACCACTCTGCTTCTATGTCCTTTGTGTTTCTTTCCTCCCTTCCGGACTGAGGATCTACGAGCACAGTTCATGGCTATTGAAACGGTTGACCAGCAGAGGAAAATAAAACATCATCGGGCTCTACATTTTGCGAGCGTTAGGTCTCTCTCCTGTTGTTGCTCACAGTTCTTTCTCTCAATCTTATTCTCCTGTAACACAACTGAATGCTATTCTGCCTGTGTTTCTCTCTCTCTCTCTCTCTCTCTCCTTGGCTTCACAATATCCATCCCTGAGGGCCGATCGATAGACTGCAACAGCCTTTCAATGAAATCTCCCCTGTGCTACTGGAGAAAAGAAACGTCGTTCAATCGAACCGATAACTCTCTCCCTCTGTTCCTTTTGATCGCTCCCTCTCTCCCTCTCTATATATACAATCTCTCTTCCTCTCTGTTTTGTGCTTGGTGCGAGGAGGATGATAGGGAGGCAGCATAGGCAGCGGTCAGAGGCCACGGCTGGAGGCTTGTTTGATGATCTGTGGGGACGGATACTAAGAAACCACAGGCATTGTAAATTACATCTGACTAATACAAAGCACATAAAGCAGACAGTGGGGGGAGAGAACAGGTAGTAGGGACATTTTCCCAACGGTTAATAAACTTGTGACAACACCGGTGTTACCGATTATACCGGACATTTTACAAGAAAAGATGACGGTCAATATGTGTAGCGCCCTTATTTTGATCTTTACCGTTGGGTGACTGTGTTTCTGGCCTCTCCGGTAGAGCTTTCGCTGCGGGGCCGCAAGTTTCCACACGGCGTTGCTGCGCCGCGCACACCAGCTGTGACCGCACCGTCCTCCACACGGCGTCTTGTCTGTCAACTGTCTTGTCCTGTGTGTGTGAAATATGACACGTGCTACTCTGAGCTGATACTTTGTAGTGTTCGTCGTCCGACTATGTATTGACAACACGATGCTGATACACAAAAATTAACTTTACTAGCACGGTGGTGCAGTGGTTAGCACTGGCGCCTCACAGCTAGAGGGTTGCAGGTTCGAATCCGGCTTGGGGCCCTTCTGTGTGGAGTTTGCATGTTCTCCCCGTGTTAGCGTGGGTTTACTCCGAGTACTCCGGTTTCCTCCCACAGTCCAAAGACATGCAGGTTAGGTTAATTGTTGACTCTAAATTGCCCGTAGGTGTGAATGTGAGCGTGAATGGTTGTCTGTCTCTATGTGTCAGCCCTGCGATGGACTGGCGACCTGTCCAGGGTGTACCCCGCCTTCGCCCAATGTCGGCTGGGATCGGCTCCAGCCCCCCCGCGGTTGCAGATGAGAGAGCGAGAGAGAAACTAAAGTTTAGTAATGTAATTGGTGTGTGCCCGACCACCGTGTAACACCAGTAACACAAACCACCGCGGCAAGTCTAACAGCTAGGCACATTCAGTCTCGTGGTCAATGTGGAAAAATCACATAGAGGCAATACTGTAGCTGTCAAATAACTCAGGATGCACTGATCCGGCTTTTTCAGTAACGATACCGGTAGTGATACCTGAACTTGGGTATTGGCCAATACCGAGTACCAATCCAATACCAGTGTTTAATTAATAAGCTGCATGCTTTACTGTGTGGAAGTGACTGGGATCATCCTTTAGGTGTTCCTAAGATATCACATTCACCACAATGGTACGGATGACCAACACGAAAACATAATGCCTCTGGCAACGGCTGTCGCCGGCATAGAGGCATAAAAACGAACATGTTCAATATCACAAACCTTCATATGATCTATGATGTGTACTGTATGTGCCTGTATGTGCATGAATATGTGCCTGCACGACTGACAAGATATAGCTGATGAACAGGTTGGTGATATTTGGAGGTGTGAAGCATTACTGCAAATGTCAGCATGTTTATTTCCAGGAATTCATCCCAAATTCCCATTGGGGCGTATGAGCTAAACAGCAGCTCCTGAAGTCAGCTTTAATTTTAGGTAAGTGGGCAGCTGTTACATCCAACTGTGAAGCATATGCATTGTCCACAGTAGGCCCAGTGCAACCCTGATTTGTCAATCACAGCTAATTGTGATGAATCAGCGAAGGAAGAAGCTAAACTATTTGTTGATCAAGTTAGAGTAATTTGTTTTCTTGTATAGTACATGCTTAGTAGTTAGTATCACATATGAATTAAGTGGGAAGGTATTAGGATATTAGGATACTTGTGAATCCACACCTCTTCCGTTTCGCCTTACCTGGTGTGTGCATGTGTGAGCGAGAGAAACAGCCAGACTGAAAATATGTGCATTAATAAATCTGTTTCTATCGTTGTGTAGCTTACTTCCTACTTGACTGGTCAAGTGACATTGTGGTAATTATTGTGAATCAATGTTGAGGTATTTTGCCTCAAAACAGTAGCAGGAGCCCTATGACGGCTGTGATACACGTTATATAAGAGAAGACATCTCCAACCACAAATAGCATGACAACAGCTCAAAACAATAATAGCATCAAGTTAAAATGCCTTGAGCTGATCCGCCGACAATAAATATGACAGTGAGGGCTCGATTTTCTTTCTCAGTGCTGAACGGTGGGCCTGTGGACCGTCAAAGTGGCGCTGCTGTTAGTCGCACTCAGGTGTTTTCCCACTTGTGCAAGCTTAGAATTTGGGTGACCTATCATGAACTGGGTGGACAGGCACTGTAGGGGATGTTTCAGTAACAATAACAATTCAGTAGCCAGCATAGTACAATTTTGGTGTCAAGAATCAACGGGATTCGCACTAATGCGTTTGCCACTGGCGGGCTGCCAGGGGCACAGTTACGAGAGGAAGCCTGAATGTTTCAGGGGGCCCAGAGCTTGACAGAGGCCCTGTAACACGCCTGGAATTACAGATAGTTATAATGTCAGAGCTGTTGAGCGGTTGTCAGGGAGTCCAATATTTCTAGCACTGCCCCTGCAAGGCTCAGCCATGATATACAGTATATGATGTATGCTAATGTTGTGTCTTTCTTAAGAGCAAAGCACTGAACTCAAATTCAATTCATACAGTACTATATCTATATTATTTTAAGGCTTTTTTTTTTTTTTTTTTTTTTTTTTTTTACATCAAGATGTATAAAAATGCTTTCAGCTCTGCAGAATGTGTTTGGCAAAGAGAGCCAACCACATGGCAGAATATAAAAAGGCTTCACAAACACAATCTGACAGTGTTTTAAATCAACTACAGTGACCACTGACCAACTTTATAAGCTGCTTCTCCTTTAGCAGTCCACATGAGGCATAACTGAGAGGACAGAATCTGTCTGCATCAAAGTTTGTGAAGGCAACAAGACAAACTACATATTTCATTTGCTCGATTTGAGGTTTAAATGTTCAACATAAAAATCCCAGCTATGCCTCTTTCCCTTTCGGGAATCATATCTTATCTCCTCCCCTAGGTGGCATTTCCATTACATCTCCGTCCATAAATCTGAAAGAGCCAACATCATGTTTGTGTCTGGCTACTGAAGATTTAACATCATTATTTCTAATTGCAATTTTATGTTCACTTATGCTGATCTTTAACTCCCTGTTGCTTTTACTATAATATCCACTTTAATATATAAAAAAGAGAAACACATATTGTGCAGCACACGTAATGACGCCATTAGGACAAATTTCCTTTCTGTGTGTGGATGACAGAAATGGCCTGGCTTTATCACTGCAATTCATAGAGTTGTGACATATAATTAAGGCCTAAAGACCTAAACTCGGTGGGAAGGGTGTTAATGGTGGTCTTTACACCCCACCATATTTCTTGTTCTTTTATAGGTGGATTTAGCTTTATCTCTAAATATGTAACCAAGAGGGTCTGGACCTCATATTGTATGTGTCAATGACATTTTTTTAATGTCCTTTGGTCGTCTGGAGGTGATGCAGAAAATGTTAATTTTATATTACTTTTCTGTTAACTTATTCAAACAACTGCTCGGCCTCTGCTCTCTCGGTGACAAACAGCAATCAGAAGAGAGAGGAAAATAAGAGAGGAGAAAAACAAACGCGACAGTATGATAGCACACTTGTAATGCACTGCAGAAGGATTTATGTTTTGTTTTTGTAATGATGGTGGGTCACACAGATACCAATATTGAAAAGATGCTGCTTTTTATATTGTATACTGTTGTAGTCTAATTTTTGAAACCTTTTCTATATAAAAAGGGAGTTTAGTGCTCTTTTTAAAGGAGAATTTGAAAGAGTAAATGACAGTTGTTAAGGTAAAGGTCAAATCGAATCATGACACCCCTGAAGAGTATAGTAAGCTTTAGTAGTGGATCCACTACAGACTGTTCTCTCCATCATGAAATAGCTTCAGCACGGTTGTACAGTCAACAGCTTTTGAAAGGAAGGAAAACAAGTGATTTGATTGGTTGTGATTACAATACAGGTATGTGCCAACAGTCACTAAAATGTAACCAACCAAATGAAAAACAAAAACGAGTTGCCATTGACTTTGCTGTTTGTATCAGATTAGGATGAGCATTATATGCACTGTATCCTGCAAATAGTCAAAGGCCGAGAACAGTATTCATTGAGTTGTAGTTAGGTTTGGTAATTTCTGGCTTTCTTTTCAAATCCTATATCTTATTTATTGGCATATTGTTTTAATTTATTTATAGTTTCTTGATCTGTGATTTTGTTTTGCACCTCCCCGCCTCCATACATATTGTAACTCAGGCATGTTCATGCCGGGTCACTGCCCAATTATTGAATGTGAACTCTACTCCGTCTGCTGTAGAGACTAGATATACAAGTCAGTAGGTGTCGGGAAGCTTTGCTTGCCTTAAGGGGCTCTCATAATGCATGAGCAGAACTCTCAGCGCCTGATCAGCAGAATGATGACATTGATGCTCAGGTTTGCCATCCCTGCTACCCCGGCTCCTCCTGCATTATTACATGTCCAGATACCATCTTTAATTCTACTTCCTTTAAACAAGGTTGATGTGGGGGTCATTAAACCTCCATTCATGACGTTAATTACCTGATAAGGCTTGCTGAGGTAAGATGGACAGGGAGGCTTTCAGCAGAAGAGGAGTGAATAAACCACCTGATTCTTTTTTTCTCTCTTTTTTACAGTGAGCAGCCATACAAATTATTCACCAGCCTAATCACATGTACCATCATCCCATATCCGAAAAATGCCAACAGAGGTCCATTTAGTTAGTGTGTCTGAGCCTCCAGAGCTGCAGCCATGAATTAAATTTGGGCAGCCAGTGTATGTTTGCATACAGCACATTATTGGAACATTTTCTTGGCTGTGACCCGATTCTTAGGTCCCAAAATCCTCACAACCGCTGCAATTAGGGGGTTGTCATGTAAATATAAGTATCATTTATGCATTATAAGCACACTAGTTCAGTGGGATTGCTCATGATTAAATCATATTGTCAAGACCATGATTAAATGGAAATAATGATATGCCTGTAAATCGACAAATACTACTAGATAATATAGAAATATGAGGATTTTTTCAGAACCACATCTGCTTGTCAAGTCACCCCATGTGGAGTCTGGAAGCTAAGGTAGTGAAAGCAGTCAGTGAGTGGTTATATATTTTTTTTCGTTTTATGTGAAGAAGCAGAAGGAAATGTTCAATTTGCATTAGCAATAACTGACTGACTATGGCTGCAATTAAAAATTATTTTCATTACTGATTAGGTTTTCAATTGTTTTCTTGATTAATCATTTTTTTCTTTCATTTCTCAAACAAAAATAAGCAAAAAACGTCCATTATAATTTGCCAGAGCCCTAATGAGTGACTTCAGATCCTCTGTTTTATCTGACAAACAGTCCAAAACCCAAAGACATTACAGTTCATATTCAGGTATATAACAAAGAAAAACAGCAAATATTCACATTGAATGTAAGGCGATTTTGCTTGAATTACTTCAGTAAACAGGGAAGTTAACATTATGGATAAGGTTTGAAATTGATTTAAGTACAATTGAAGGTTTTTACAAGGACACAGCTGCCGTTACTACGAGCAACAACGACACATACAGCTGAAAGTCACCAGTTAACGTGATTAGCAGACATTTTGTACGTGTTAGAGCCCTGGTTAGAGCAACTAACGTTTTATTTCACAATAACGGCACAGTAAGTTGACTGGGTTAATTCATTCTGTGGAACCACCTAACACTTAGCTAACGTTAGCTAAGTGTTAACTTAGCTTATTTTACTTGTTTCACCATGTTAGGCTGCCATAGGCAGCTGAGAACTGCTCAGGTTCTTCTCGAACTCCTAGACATTGTAGTCAAAAGTAACATTACATAGAAAGTAAAAGTAAAAGTAGAAATTTGTACAATTCTTAGGACAGCTTGCATTCAAACATGCATATTGTAGGGAGACGCCACCACAGTAATGGCGACTTGTTTATTTCCAGTACTTCCCCTGATTCGTGTATAGTCGCACAAGTACAGACACACACACACACTTTTACAAGGAAGCCTCCTTGAATAGAGGAGGCATTGCTATTAAATAGATTTTTTTGTTTAAATATTTAAGATAAAATGTTCACGTTCATGTTTATTCACGTAACTTTAACAGTACTTCTTGCAGAAAGCATAAAGGTTATATTATTACAAAGCTTTGTCGGACGCTGAGCTATGCCGCTGATCGGTGATCTAGACAAACCACGATTTGACAATATGAAAACGATCGCCCAGGCCTAGAGCAGACCTAAAGTTTTCTGGGAGTTTGTTCCAGAAATGTGGTGCATGAAAACTAAATGCTGCTTCTCCATGTTTCTGAGAACTGGAGTGATGTGATGCCCATTCCTGGTCTAAGTGAGGACTCCAGCAGCAGCTTTCTGAATAAACTGCAGCTGCCTGACAGACTTTTTAGAGAGACCTCCAAAAAGCCCTTGATATATTCTCAAGGTGATAGTAGGCTGATTTTGTGATATTGTTATATAAATCGGTGTGTCATCTGCAAATAAACTTACAAACTCTAACAGTGAAGAACATATAAATCTCTTGTGCTTTGTGCATGTGAAGGCAAGTTAAACCACGCACAAGAAAGGTGTACTCCGCCAGTTACAATAAAAACTACAATACAGAAAAGTAAATACAGAATGTTAATACATTTTGAATGGCTATTGCAGAACAAATGCTGACCATAAATAGTATATGAAAGGGGTTTGACAGAATGAAAATCTTTCGAGTCACTAAAGGCTGTGAAATGTGTATTTCCTGCTGTTCCCTACTTTCACCAGAACACCCAAAGGGTTGCCTCACGGGGCTGCAGTAAACGTTAACGAAACATAAAGCTAATTCACTTCAAATTCCATCAACCCTTTTCCCCTGTCGCCGGTAACGCTGCAGTACAGCGCCTACATTAGACAGGCTTCCTTGCATGTAAATAGTCAGCCATCTGCTCTGGCTGCTGTAGCAGACAAGGACCCAGCAGAGAATTTCACCCACAGGAGATCCTATTTGGATGAACGCAGTACAGACAAGATGGTCAGAAGCTCCGCGATGGTCAAATCATCTATACGCCCAGTCACCTGCGAGACAATCCCTCAACTTTATACATTGAGAATGTATTGCTGTCTTTTCAGCCCTGCCCTGAGTGTAACCTGGAGTTGAACTGGCTTTGACCCAGCTCTCTGGAGAGGGAGGCATCACAAGAAATCTGTTTCAGGGGAGACTGCAATATACTGCAGGCTTTTCTGCTGTAAATATAGAGCCAAAACAATTAGGGATTTGTTCTGTTCTGTTCATGGTAATTTTCCGAGACAATCAGACACAAATCCATCACACACGCCACAAATTCCACCTACAATGCCAACACACAAAACCGCACTCACTTTTTACTACTTTCTCGCCATCATTTGTACACACCCACATTGATCCACCCACACACACACACACACACACAAAGATGAGCACACACACACTCAAAGCCCAGTGTAGTATGCACGTTGAGTAGAATAGAAATAGTTCAGGTTGAAAAGGGGCTACAGTGCAATCAGTGGAAACGCAGGGGGAGATTCAATTAAATTTCTCTCTGCAGAGGAAATGCCATACACACAATATAACCGTCTCTGTTCAGATTCCATTATGTTGTCACCAACCATGAATCACAGTGAAAACAGCTTCACAACAGCTTCGATTTTCCTGAAATGTTGAGTATAAATTATTTTTCTAACCCCTGGCTATGTTTTAATTATGTAAGCACTTGCTTTGAATCATCTGCCCACTGAGAAATCATTTTATTTTAAGATGAAAAAATTGGGGGAGAAGAAAAAATCAAATAAAATTTCAGGAATTTCAAATGAGTTTGGCAAACATGTATTTCAAGACTTAAAAGTTCCCTTTTTGCAATTTACATATGAAAATTCCCAATAAAATTATCATCAGCTTAATTTCCACAGGCACATTATTTCTACCTCTGGAGTCCAAGCCCTGTGCTTTCACTTACACGATACTGTCACCAATTCTGATAGAAGGTGTTTGTGTCTGAAGATACACTGTTAAGTGAGGAGACGATATGAGAAAAACATTTCAAACACAGAATGAAAATTCCCTGAGGACCGTCAGTCAGAAGACTGCGGCACTTAGGAACTAAAATAGAGCCAGGCAGAGAGCATAACTAGGCATTTTAAGTGCTTTACATAATACAGTCAGTCATAATGAAGGCCCTGTGGGATCCAGAGGCTGGGCGGCTATTGTCACTCTGCCGCAGGAGGAGCATTCATAAGAAGACTGGAGAAAGAGATGGATGGATAAGGGGAAAATGGAGAAGGTGGAAAGTAATAATGCATAAAAAAAGCTATAGTTACAAAACATAAAAGTAAAATAGGGAAATGGAGTTAACTTAATTAACATACAGTTTCATTACTTAGTCAAGAAAACAGCCAAAGTCAATTATTTACATTTTTTAACTGCCTCCCCGGAGTGCACAGGCACGTCAAGACAAACATGATCAATAGAAAATGTGATTTTGTAAAATACATAGCAAGGACACAGCACTACTATGCAATAACACTCTCCTGTCTTTGTATCTCTCTCCCCACCTCTCTCTGTCATTCACTTGATGTTGACAGCGGATTGATACGGGCGCTTAATGAAAGATGTTTTATTAATGGTCCCATAATCAGATTACCTGCAGGCGGACAGGCTCCATCTATCTTTCTGCTCGGAGGTCTAACAATGAAGGAAGAATAACACATCTGGAGGAACAGAGACACTGGTCCACATTTGACCTTAATCAGCTACAGGAGCTCCCGCTTGTACTTGCAGTATACAGGAGACAAGCAAGTAATGCATGTTGGTAATAATCACAAGCAGGAACGCTGTTGTTACTGAATGATAAAGAGCTTCACAAGCAAAGCTGTCTGGGGCTTTGTAAAAATTAGCTGCCGTTTTCACCTGCAATAAATGGCGTGGCTGTGAGGATGGCAGTGTTGGTCAGTCAGTCGATCTGTATAACACTTTGGTGTTGAACACTTTTGATTTAGTGATCTGCAGTAAAGTAATAAGAAGTAAAATACCTCTTTCTTTCACCCTTATATTCATGAAATAGTAGGACTACTACTAGGGATGCTAATTTTTATTTTATTTTTCTGACCGATAGCCAATCCTCGTTAGCCGATTATTAACCGTTAACTGATAAAATTAGTGCGTTGCATGCAGCTGTGCTGTGGTTTTAGTGCCTAACAAGCTTGTCAGTGGCGCTGTAGCTGTGAACGTAGCAGTGCAGTGTGTGTGTGTGTACAGTTTATTTGTCGGTGAATAATAAACGCTACAACTCCTCAAGACCAAAGCCAAGTTCCTGTATCTTGCAACACCGGCTCAGACTCACTTAAGGTGGGCTGTTAGGGTGGACCAGCTATTCTCCTTTAAGTGACAAGCCGCTCCTCTGAGTTTTGCTCAGCTTTTTATTTCATTTTTATTATTTCTTTTAACCGTTAAACTGATAGCATTAAATCTGTAAAAATGCGTAATGTCGGTTAACGCAAATGAACAGGTACAAAGAAATCTTAAGAATTACTCTGCATATGCATGGATTTTTTTCATATATATTTTATATATGTATGCCAGGCACCATTATTTAGTAGAGTGCATAGCTCAGAGAAACACAGAAAGTTAGAGTCTGTCCCGAAGAATGGTGGCCCTGAGAGCTCAACCCACTGCTAAAGAAAACAAATGCAAAAAGACAAAAAGCATCAAATGAATACAATCTTTATCAATAACCCCATGCATATGCAACAGAACAAAAATGCACTGCAAATATAGAAAATACAATCATATACAGAAATGGACTGAAGCTGGCTATTATGTAGTAAATAACTCCATGAACCATGGCAATAACTCCACTTCCGCATGCAGCGTTTCTGTGCCTGCTTGTGTTGTCTGTATTTCTATATTTGCTGCATGATTTGTTACGGTGCATATTGTATGTGTTTGTTTGTGTTCAAATTGGTGAAGACGTTTTTATTCATTTGTTTTTGTTTTGTCTATTTGCATGCATTTTCAGCTCTCAGGGTTACTGTACAGAAGAGCAGAGTTATTAACCTCTTTTCATGGGACTTGCTGCATGTGCTCTGACGGCAACAACATTTCTACACCTATTTAAAGCCGTATAGATGCTCAAAGTAAGGGTAGCGATTCAAGGAAGATGTTACAAAATACTCAGATTGAATGCCAATGGGTGCAGTTTTATCAGCAGCAGATATTGTCGCCACCTAGAATCACAATATCAAACAGTCTCTAGACGTATTCCCTTCATAAAGTGACTGCCTGGCTGCATGACAGCGGCTTTCCTCATAACTGTTGACTGCTCATTTCATTTCATCACATGAAGGATTGTCCCTTTACCCGCCTCACCAGAGAGGAGAGGACCCTCCACACTGGGGATATTTTCGCTTATTTAATAAATCTCCCGCTCCGGTCTCATCAAATAATTCAAATAATGTGACTTGTTGCCCCCCACACTCAAGGTAAAAGGCACAGACTGTTCATCACCGCGGTTACTAATAGACAGAGCCATGGAAACTGACAGGGGGAGGAGTTGCTTACAGGTGTAAGAGTTGACATCCAAGGTGGAATTTGATTATCTGGCTGAGCCAATGTAGAAATCTGGAAAAAGAACATGCATGCCGCTAACTTAATGTCATTAAACTTCTTACCCACCCACAACAGAAGTGGTACCTTGAAATAAGCCTACAGGAGTATGAAAAATGAGAGACACGGCGTTCACGAAGTTCCTCTCCTGCAGCAGTTTTCAGTTAGCAGCCAGGGCAGGGAGAAAGTGTACATCAGATGTGAACTTTTTAAGTGTGATTTATGGAGCTGCTATGATTGAGGTGTCAGGATTTATGACCAGACCCGCTGACAGCAATTACTCCCCAAACACTAATGCAACTGAAAACTTCCCTTTGATAGATCTGGTTATTAATGCAAGTACACAGGTACGCCGCCACTAAGGGCTCCCCGGAAAGGTTAGATTTATCATGGTGACATTTTACTTGTATTATGCACCCACATTCTCCCAATGTGGCCGCGGGACAGGTAAAGGAGGTGCACGGTGTGATACCCTCCAACAGCACACCACAACCACACAAATAGTTAAGTACAAGAAAGTGCATTGCATTCCTAACCCAGATGTATGTGTTTGTCATGGCAAGGTCAGCTCCTAAAATCATTTTTACAGAGAAAAAAAGATCTTATATTGAAGTTACTGTCATGTTAGCTTAATGCAGAGTAGTTTTCATCTGTCTCTAAAAAGAAAAAAGTAATAATAAACAAAGGTGTACTGACAAAAAGTTGTTTGTCAAGACTGAAAAAAGGACCAAATGTTCTCATTTAGTCATTCTGAAGTGCTGCCAGGAAAAAGTCTGGATTAAATAATCATTTTTGTAATATATTTAAATGCTGTTTGAAATTAAATCACACCAGTTTCCACCGCAGGACATCAGAGTGCTGTCATGTACTTACTTGTCACATTATTTATACGCACTGGAAAACACACTCGTGTGCGCCGCCGTAGTCGTGTGTGTGCGAGTGCGCTTTAATATCCAATTTTCTGTCTGCGGGTTTGGCATCATGTTCTTTTCAACCAGATAGAGGCCGTACAACAACAATTTTAAGAAACATTAATGAGAAGTTCAAAGAAACTATTTATGTTTCCAGCAGGACAAGAAAAGACTGACATGAAATAAAAAGCGCATAAAATAACAAGTCATCTGGAGTCTGCTCAGAGGGCTTCAGATTTACTTGATAGTCCCTACAAAGAAGAATGTTTTTACAATCCCACTTAGATTTACTAAGAAACTGTTTCCAGGGAAACCAGGTGCAAAGAACCCTGCCTCACTATTCAGTGACCTTAATGGATACATGTTTGAACCCATGTGGTGAGCCGTGCCCAGTGGGGAGACCACTTCTCATTTCCCGTGTTTCCCGCTGCATCCAACACCTTGGGGTTGATGTTTTAATGGAGTGTGGGAGGCAGACTCCTGGGTGTTTCTGCATGATAATCCAGACTCTCCGGAGCTGCGCGTGGCCTTGTGTGTTGACTGCTAATGCAAGTTAAAGAGGATGCGGCTGAATTCTGAACTCTACGCTGAACTGACTTGAAGATGCGGTGCACGTTTCGGAAGTAACTGCTATCATGTGGCGCATTAACCTGGCATGTAAACTCTTCTGGTGACTGAGATATCTTTTTTTTTTCCCGCCAACTTCTACATAACTCTACTAGGCCTGCCCGATATGAGGAAAATCTGCGATGTGCGATAACATTGTTCAATATTGCGATGACAATATCACTTTCGATAAATAAACAAATATTGAAGTGTGCATATTAGCTATACATACACATATATTTTAAATATAACTAGGTTAAATGTTGTTTCAAGAGCAGCAAAGTAACTATATGAACTCATTAATATCTCACTGGAAACAATCTAAAATGTTAATGAATAAATTGTATTCCTGACATGAAAAGTGAAGCTTAGAAAGAGTGAAGAACACGGACATCAGTCAGTATCAGTCCTTCCTCCTGTCCTCTGCTGATGTGAACCACTGCAGGTAGTGCTGGTAGAGGGAGGGGGGGCTGCTTTGTCTCAGCCAGCAGATAAATTTACAAGTAAGATTCATGGCAAACTAACCTAAACAGTTTGACTTCATAGCCTACTGCCAGCTTTTGTTTTAGCTTGTGTAGCTGAGGGTTACGTTGCTCCTATACTTTATGAAGATAATAAATGAATAACATGGAGGCTCCGTAGTCTGCACCCTTGACAATAACAGTGCATCGCCGCTTCTCTCTGTCCATTCCTTCCTTCACAATAAACTCCCCGGACACATACACAGGAACACTGCTTACTAGAGGGAACTAAAGTCATTCATAACTCAACAAAATAATTCATACTTGTTTACAATTCGCTGTTAGCCACATAGCGATGGTGGATGAGAGACAGCAGACAGAGCAGATTGCATGTTTAACCGTTTCATCATGTTTATGCTTGTTGAACAGGTGTAACGATAACGTATCTTGGCTTTACACTTGCAAAGTTTCATTACTACTTATTCTTACTTACAGTAAAGAGCGTAGTCGTCGTCAACTCGACAACTCACTGTCTCCACCGCGGCCTCTCTAATTAGCTGTTTGCTGATTTCACTGTGTGTGTGTGTGTGTGTGTGTGTGTTTATGTGTGGGGAGAGCTCCGGCGTGATAATAAATACTACAGTCTTTAGCCCCGGAGTCCGTTTAATACTAGGTTTCGCTAACCATCCCTAAATATAATGATTTTTCTTATGCATCACGTTTCAGAAAGCCTTTTGCAATGTGTTTATCGCGCATGTTCATATGATGATGATTAAAATAAGATTTTTTTATCAGTCAGCCCTAAACTCTACCTAAAAAAAAAATCAGCTGCTATTTCATCTAAATATTATGTACTGACACACTAACATATGTCCAATGAAACACAGGGTTTGCTCAGGACAATTCATGGGGGAATAAAGAAAATCAGTAGGGATAACGCTAGAAGGGAAAAATGTCAAAACTCAATAAGGAAACTCAGTGGGTTTTTTTTTTCTTCATGAGACGTCTTAACTGTCCGCAGATGATATGTTGAGATGGCTGCAGAGCCCACGGGGAGCTCTGCACGTGAACGTGTGAAGATGAGAAGATTCTCTAGAGACTGATCGTCCTTATTCCCCCACAGGACTAGACACTATATACAGAGAGATTCAAACACAGATACATAAACAAATGAAAAAAATGCAAGTAACACATTTGCAATCGTGTCACGTATAAGAGAAAGACAAAAAAATATGTTACAGTTAAAGTCACCATCCCCCCAAAGTTGTCATTCTTATGTGTAAGCATTTATGCAGTTAAGGCAGAGAAAAAAACCCTTGTGAAAGGATGAGGCAGGCAGAGGAGAATAAGGCAGGGGGGGTGGGGAGACTGTTGCAGGTGAGAGCCAAAGCATGCAATAAAGATTAGGTGGGGCAAGATGAATTATAAGGCTCCAAGGCTACGGCACAGAGGGACCTGACAGATCTACTGTTTCCCTGGCTCGGCTACACCACTGCAGGGACGGCTGCATTGAAACCTCAGGGATGAAGAGGGAGGTTTTTCTCCGTATCCCCAACCCCTCTCCACTCCGGCACTGTATTGACTGCTTGACAGGAAACAGGTTGAGCTAAGGAGGCGCTTGACCCTGAGAGCACATTTTCATTATTTAGAGGTGTTTGTGTGGCAGTGTCATCTTTTCAGAAAGACAGAATGAGGGAAGGAGAACAAGGAGTGAGTGTCTGTGTTTGAGTGAGAGAAATCTTGTGTTTGCATTCTGCCTGGTAAACACTACAAATACATGTGCTGTAGACTGTCATGAGCTGAATTTAGTGAAGGGTTTTGGAATGGTTCACTCTCCTGCTCTGTGGGAAAATCAACACCTCCTCTCTCAGTAAAACACTTTTGATGTGATTGCATATTTGTTGTGGCGTTAGACACATTGTACATGGTGGTGTGTGTATTCATTACATATTCTGATTGAATGCGGTGGGCATTCGTTACATACTATTCCTTTCTCTGAAACCTTCCTCTCATTTCATCATTATGAAGCAATCAACGGCAAGGTCACCTAAACCGGTTTAATCCATCTTTTTAAATTACTCGAGAGAATTAGAGACTCTTCATTCAGGTAGAAGGCTTGATTGTTTGAGAGGGTTTCACTTTTTACATCTAGTTTTTCATTTTCACATTTTATGGTTATTTTTCCCTTTTGCCAGTTCAATCATTACTGCCATAATTATATCTGCCTCTTGGACAATCATATCTAACACCCCGAGAGCATTTGTAACCAAGGTCCAATTTATTCCGCTCTTCAGAAAAAAAATTTAATTTCTAAATTACTCTTGATCATTTGCAACCAGTGCAAGGGTCACACTGAGATACACACAGGTTCTGGAGACTGACAACGGACTGAAAGAAACTGCCGACCCTATTCAATTATCATACGGCCTTAGAGAAGACTAAATTCTGATTGGTTGAAGTGGGCGTGCATCATTTTCATATGAGAGGGCTACTTAAGGCAAACCATATATTTTTGTGTGCCATAATGTAAATAAAGGTCATGCCATGATGAAAAAGAATGAAACTTGAGAATCAATCAATCAAGTATCAGTACCGCATGGCATATACATTTTGAATTTTAAACTCTCTGGGAATCCATCTGTATTTATTTTGAAAATTAAACAACTGGAGAAAAACATGATATGAGGCTGTACTTAAACACAGCTAAATGCTAATGTCAGAATGCTAACATGCCCACAATGACAATGTTCATCCAGGGCGGGGTCCACCCTGGACAGGTCGCCAGTCCATCGCAGGGCTGACACATAGAGACGGACAACCATTCACACCTACGGGCAATTTAGAGTCAACAATTAACCTATCCTGCATGTCTTTGGACTGTGGGAGGAAACCGGAGTACCCAGAGAAAACCCACGCTAACACGGGGAGAACATGCAAACTCCACACAGAAGGGCCCCAAGCCAGATTCGAACCTGCAACCCTCTAGCTGTGAGGCGCCAGTGCTAACCAATGACAATGATATTAAGCATGTTTAATAGTACAACTGAGGCTGATGTTGATGTCATCAGTTTTGTAGGTATTTGGTCATAAACCAAAATATTGGAAAAATAGACATAACCTGATAATGGCGCCAGATGAAAGGTCATGGGATCACCAAAAATCCTGAGTGTGCCAAGTTTCATGGTAATCCATCCAATAGTTGAGATAGTTCAGTCTGGATCAAAGTGGTGGACCGACCGATGAGACTGCCTTCCCAAGAAAAACAACAGCATCAGACGTTTCAGCACGTGCCCTAAAACAACATCTCTTTATATTCAAGGGACAAAGCCCTCAAGCGGCCGCAGTAATAGGCCCCTTTTCACAGCAGCCAATTTGACATGTCGTTGCAGAGTAAACACAGGTTTAATTAATAACATTAATTATGGCACTGTTCCATTTAGATGGACCAGGGCCCTGGTATTGTGCACGCTGACTCACTGGAATGGTTGTGACACACAAAATAGAACGGGAAAATAATTAATTTTATTAATTACATTGCCTTGACATGCCAAAATGTCTGCTGTGAAAAGGACCTATTATGACAGAAGCAAAAGGGGAAGTAAGGTGACGGCATTATAAAGTGATAAAGTCAGCCCAGGGAGAAGGTGGAGGTGGATGAATGGGTCAAAAAAACATCAGACTGTTACACAGGATACAGCTGTTCATGTCCAATCGACAGTCAATGTCTTTATTATTGTAACCATGACAACGGAGGTCATGTCCCCTTGGTGAAGTAGTCATTTTAACCCAAACTCCAATGTTTCCATAACCTTAAAGGTGCTAAATGCGAGATTGGGAGCATTTCTATTGCCTCTGCACGGCTCTCAACACGGCGACCACTGAGCAGGCAGCTCGCAGCTAGCAGTGCTAACAGCACTAACAGTGAAAGGTAAAGGTGCTGACAGAGCTAACAGTGTTAACCTGGGGGGGTGGGTGGGAGACTGGGACCGGGAGGTAGGTGCTATGCTTCTGCAATGACGCCGTTGGTCAAGACGCCGTTATCAGTTGCTACTGCCGTATGAGCTACCCAGTGGGGCATCCTCACATGCATGAACATGCACGGCCAACCCAGATATGTCAACAAAGAGCGGAGAAGCATGGATTACAACACACACAGAGAGAGAGTGACTTCATTCTCTGCTCAGGTAGACATTACTCCACTATATCTTTAAATAGCAAATAGTTGTTTGCTGCTATATTAATGCCCTTGATATCGAGCACCTTTAACAATGTACTTATTTTAACTCATGTCGTGATCCTTCTGTGAACCTAACCCCCATTCTTGTGCCTACTCCTAACCAAACCTTAACTATAGTAAAAGAGTATAGAAGCAAAGAGACGAAATTCCGGTGGGGTTTTTTTTATAGGGTCATCAGTTCAGAAAACGCTTCTATGTGTTGTTCTAGAGGGCATACAATGCATTTTGTTGTTTTGACTTTTTGATCCCTAAAGCCATACCATTGGCATTGCTAAATATCAATAATACATTTTGCAGCCAGTTATATTCACATTATTTTGAGGGACTCTTAATCAGCGGCTGTTTTTCATTTTTCGCTATCTTTTAAACTGTCCTCACCACAAGAGAACCCTGTTGACAAATTTCAATGAAAAGTCGCTTTTTACAGCGAGACCCATGTGAAAACCTGTTCAAACCGTCTAATTAGTTTTGGTATTTACTACTGAAAATCTGTAAAAATCCCCAAATGATAAGCTTTACACAACTACAACAGGTTATAAAATACATAACGGTAATTCATGTTACACCAAATAGCATAGCAAGAGCAAGAGCTCAGCCATTCAGGGGAATATATTCTAAGATTATGAATTGAAGGACCCTGAAAATAAAGTGTGACAAATGGTAAACCTTGCCAGTTGGTTTTAACTTCAGATCTATACAAGGTTGAAAGGCAAATGAAACAAGTCAAGCCAAAGATGTAAAGACCAACAACATTTCACCTTTTCTTCTAAACACAGGTTTTTCATTTCTACCAAGAAGTCTTGCGATCAAACAATACATACTGTCCTCATTCACCTGCTCCTCTGCTTTCATCTTAGCCAGGGTGAAAACAACACCGATAATCAAGGCCTAATCAGAGTACTGCTTCAGTCTCACACCAATAGTTTCTCTCAGGACTGATTCCTCCTTTTTTTGTGGATGTGCAAGTGTGGAACTCCCCCGCCCCCGAGTATTTTTGCCACAGATCTTGTCGACTGCTGGCATACTTCCCCTGCTGTCCACTCCCCTCCAGTCGTTCTTTTTTCTGCTCCGTTACCCCAACTGCGATTATTTAACTCTCCCCAGGTGTAGTAGAAATGAACAGAGGACTTACAACAGACAGAGAGAAACAGAGAGGAACATGCAGCATTGCTTTACCCCACATAATAGGAAGAAAACTCATGTGAAATTAGGCTTACTGTTGATCCACGCATGGAGTCGTTTAGGGAATCGGTTGTCACATTTTTCAAAATCTGACGCCTACAGGAAAACAATGTATCCCGTTAGGGGTCGCGGGGGGGCTGGAGCCGATCCCAGCCGACATTGGGCGAAGGCGGGGTACACCCTGGACAGGTCGCCAGTCCATCGCAGGGCTGACACATAGAGACAAACAACCATTCACACTCACATTCACACCTACGGGCAATTTAGAGTCAACAATTAACCTAACCTACATGTCTTTGGACTGTGGGAGGAAACCGGAGTACCCGGAGAAAACCCACGCTAACACGGGGAGAACATGCAAACTCCACACAGAAGGGCCCCAAGCCGGATTCGATCCTGCAACCCTCTAGCTGTGAGGCGCCAGTGCTAACCACTGCACCACCGTGCAGCCGGACAAAATCAAAACAGAATCGGTTGTCACATTTTTCAAAATCTGACGCCTACAGGAAAACAATGTTATTTGTGGTTTATCACACTTTTTCATCTTTATGAATACAAAATGTATATAATTGCTGAAAAATGGATCAACATAAATAGAATTAGTGCTTGGCAGTCCTGTGGGTTTCGCAAGCCTTGCGCCAAAGCTTTACAGTGATTACTGCGGATACTAGTAATTCCACAGAGGTATATTTGTGTGTTTTCATCATTTGTGGGAATTCTTTCAGCAGTAATTGTTGTCAGTAATAAGTTGTTTAGATATCATGACAGCTATCATATGACGTGGTTAAGCTATGTTTGTGACAAATAATTGAGTACTGCTTTAATTCAATAAATTCAACAATATAATCATGCTATTTTCAACAATTTGTTGTTCTGGATTACTCATCTAAAGTATTATTGTGTAATGAATGCTACTTTGTTAAACAGACCAGACCTAGGTTGCATCCCATGACAATTATGAACATACCCACAGCTATGAGCTGCCGTGTTTATTCATATACAAACTGAAACCTACACTGTACATTTACTACCACTTCACAACTTTACTGCTAATATTATCCTCTCCTCTGAGTGCCAACATTTGTCTGTGTATATACAGGCGTACATATCTGCGTATGTATTGAAGAAGTGGATCCGCTAATTGATCGCGGAGGCGACGTTACCAGCAGAAACACTGTCGCGCCTACTCATTTTGAAAGGGCAACAGCTGATGGTGTAACGTTATCACTCACCAACTTCATCACCTAGTAAGTCAGTCATCAGACTGACTGACTGACTTTGGTGGTTATAGGGCAGCTGCTTTGCTGCTATCCAGCCAAAAAGAATGGAGCTGGGTTTGAGCACAGATGCAGATGGAGAGTGTGAGAGAGGAGAGATACATACAGTGGCACAGCTTTACGAAAGAAACAGGTTATGTAACGCAACATCCAACTATATCCATATAAAGGTCATTGTCTCATCCTACATCTCGTTTGAAAATACAGTGGAAACCACTTATACAGTAGTGATCACGGTTACAGTGATCAACCACTTATATGGATCAAAAAGCTTGGGACAGATTCATTCCTATACGAACGCTGTTTAAATAATTTGCTTATAGTAATCAAGTCGTCCGCTTATAGTGTTCTGCTTTCTGGCTGGATATCTGAGGCTGATGCTACGTGCACATGAAAATATCGTGACCAGAAAAAGTCATCTCTGAATGAAAAACTAATGTGCACAGGGAAAGCATCCTCATCAAGTGGACTGCTAATGCCTGGTCACGTAATGCCCCCAAAGTGAAACTTTTTTTGAACCTCAACCGGCTCTGCGGCACAAATGCAGACCGGTGCCTGTCTCCCTCCATGCCGTTACCGGGTGACAGAACAAGGAGCCCCGTCACAGGGGGGCCGCTCATTTGCAAGCACGCTCGCGCTATAGAGCCAAAAATGGCAATGCCTCATCCTTGTTGAGGGAAAAGGCAGAAGAATAGCTGTCTGCTTCATTACTTTGTAGTACTGTAACAAATATACAAATGTCAATTAGATGGTAATCTGCATGACAAATGATGCACAACAACAAAAATTTGGTTATAATAATCATCCGCTTATAGTGATCAATTTGACCCGAACAGACGTGATCACTATAAGTGGTTTCCACTATGTATTGATTTACCTTAAAAAGTCTATATACCGTCCAGCCCTAGCTGTCGGTGAATAAATGCTACAACTCCTCCAGACCCAAGCTAAGTTCCCTTGTCTTGCTTGTCACCTGCTGATTAAAGAGAAGAGGGTTAGCCCCAACACTAGCAACAACTTCGTCTGTGGCTCGCTCGCTTAAGGTAGGCTGACTTTTAAGGTGGACCAGCTATACTCATTTTAGTGACAACCAGCTCCTCCAACATGAAAGACACTTGTCTGCCAGACCTAACAACTTTACTGGTGGAAACCCTGATGATATATTATTGGAATACTATTATAAATATATTAACAATTCAGCTTATTTTTATTTTGTAACATTTAAATCAACAAAGTGACTAGTAACTCCAGCTGACAAGCTGATAAATAAAGAAGAGTAAAATGTCCAATATTTCCCTTTAAATTGTAGTGGAGTACAATTATAAAATAGTATAAAATGAAAGTACAAGTACTTCAAAATTGTACTTAAGTACTGGGTAAAAGTACTTACTTACATTCCATCACTACCAGCAACAACAGCTGAAACTGATAATTCACATTATTTATGAAAAATGATGCCTATTACATGAAATTATATGAAGGGAAACATGTTTTGTGAGGCTCATCTCAAATTGTGTGAGAATTGAATATGTAACATTTTAATCTAGAAAAATACATAAACGGCTACGACCTGGATGTCTTTAAATCCTGCACATTGGTCCTCTTAATTTCTATTTCTTAAAAGGTTAATCAAAGCCAAACCAACAACAAACAAAACAGTCTCAATCTCACAGTGATTTAACAATATGGCTACAGCACATGAGAATGTTTCTGTACTATTTAATTAAGAAAATGCCTGCCAAAACAATTGTTTTATCCTCCAACCTACATGACAAGTGTGAGCTGAATTCAAATAACTCACTCACACATGCCCAGATATTAAAGTTTCAGAGCCCCGTGAATTAATGTTTAATCCTGGAAATGTTAGGCAGGGAGAGCAATATGTTCCTTGTCCCCCCCTAGGCTAGTTGGCAGCCATGAGGCTCAGTGTAGCTTGAGTCAGGGCCTGTTTACTAGAGGGGGAAGTGGGGAAGGAAGGGAGAGGAGGGGGGAGAAATCACAACAACACAAACGTCAACGGTCTTCGACAATTATTTTTGTTACCTCGAAGGCAGATTACATCCTGGGAGAGCAGCTTCTAAAAAATGTAAGGAATGTTTGATGCCTTTGGGTTCACTTTCTTGGAAGTTACCTACAGTGTGCTTATACGAGGGATAAGAGCAGGAATTTCATTGGCAGCCATGGGCCCCGTGTCTGCCCTTGATGTCCCGCACGGCCCCAGCTGATTTTGCCGTTTTTTTCTCCTCCGCCTCTTTCCTGTCAATACGGTTTTTAGACACAAGTGTCTTCTGATGAGATTCTGAAGTGAAACGCTGCACACATAACCAGTAGTGGGTTTGATTTTGAGCCTGGTATGAACTACTAGAACCAAGCTACTTATGACGATAGTTTGACACAAATGTTACAAGATTTTGCATAGGGCGCCCAGAAAGTTAGGACCGGCCCTGCTAGCTGCGCTCCTAAAGTTGGAGGAGCTGCTGGACAAGATGCTCCTGTCATGAGGAGAGGAGCAGCATGTCGCCACGGACAAAATTCATTCATTGCAGTCTTATTACCCAAAGGGGACGAAGAGAGGATTAAGTAGGTAAATAAGTGGTTAACATTAGTAACATGATAGTCACTCCTCATAGTTAACGTAACATTATCGTCAGCTCACTCAATGTAATTGCAAACGTCAGCTGCCGACTCGCTAGCGAGCATTAACTGTAACGTTACCATCAACATCGAACTATATAACGTTAGCTAACCTGCTGATTCAGTTCTCAAGATACAAGGCAGTGCAATATTTAACAAAAAAAATAATAAACCAACTATTCAAGTTAAATGAAACGTGGTTTAACCTGCTGCTTCTGTTCTCATTTTCAGTATAAACGGTAGAGCATTGATCAACCGCTTATAGTGATCAAAAAGCTTGGGACAGACTCATTCCTATGCAAACACTGTTTAAATGATCTGCTTATAGTAATCAAGTAGTCCGCTTACAGTGTTCATTTGGGGTCTTTTCATACATGAAAACATACCAAAAAACATTTTAAAACTATGTTAAACTAACGTTAGTTGAATTTCTGTTTTGTTTTTTACTTTACTCCCGTGATAATTTGCCTCGCGGACCGTCTGCTCTCCGGCTGGATACGTGAGGCTGATGCCTCGTGCACATTGATATCATAACAGGGAAAGGAAAGTCATTTTCTCTGAATGAAAAAACGACAGCGCACGGGGAAAGCGTCTGTAGGTGAAGCCGCCCTCGTCAATTGGATTGATATCGCCTGAAACTCTGTCGACCGGCTCCTCTACCGGGTGAGAGAGCGAGGAGTCCAGTGTGCCATTCGTCTGCATACATGCATGCCATGGATGCGTGCTCGCGCTGCAGAGGGCAAAGCTGGTGCATATCTGGAGAGTGAACCGGAGTAACGTTTAACATTTATTTAGTAATAAACATGCTAAAAAACACTTTTATATAACATTTGCCATCCTTAAATACAAGGTGCAAATACTCAGTATTGATACAATCGATTTTTGCGTTTCAAATCGATTTTATATCAATATACGTCTCCCGTGAAGGACAACCTGCCGAGTACCTATCGATGTCGTTGGATTGTAAGAATATAAATCGGTACATCAATGTAGTAGATGAATAGTTACACCCCTATTAAACACTCACCCGGCCCATGTGCCGCCCCAAAGCAGTCAACCTCTGGGAAACACTAACATCCGAGCTTATCCCTCCCCCCTCAGCTACCACCACAAATAGAATCTAATTCTGTGGGAAACACTGCCATCCCAAATGTAACTCCTGAGGAATACTCAAACTTTCTGTGAGCCTATGCAGGACTGAAGTTGGCTGAGTGTTTCCGGTATCCAGGGATCGCTCTCCCTCATTGTTGGGATGATATGCTCTACTAGACTCAGTGAGGCTGATTGAAGCCGACAAGCACAGACACAGATAAACTGTAATAGACTGACAGAGATTGATGTCGACTACGGTAAATTAGCAAAGACAGGTAGGGTGGACAGACAAAATGTGGGGGTCTAAGAAGTTAAATAGAGTTGATATTTTCAAACTACACTTTTGATTCCTTCATGTTTCATTGATGTCAGATCATTTCTCTACTCTGATCTTACAAATACTGGATAGAAAACACAACAGCCTGAAGAGATGACAGAAACTGTGCAGTATACTTAAACATAGCATGCGGTAAATGAACCAGACAGAGAAACCCTGTCTCCTTGATATTATGTCTATATGCTACTAAATTATACATAATACATTTTAAAAGGAAACAGGATGCCATCTGGATTACATTATCTATCAACATTATGAAATAATGTATCTGACAAGTCACAAAATGTTTGGAGCACACATACGCAATTCCTTCCTCATAAAACATCTGCAAATTGAAGTATTTAGAATCCAGCATTGTTTACATCCATGTTTACAAGCTTGGAGTGATGGGGAGTTACCACTACCTGTTGATCATTGGAAGAGCTTGACACCATTGGTAAGACCCCCCACAAAAGAAATCTTAAATAAATAAATCCCTTTCAAAATCCACTCCTTTAAAAAAGATAACCACCGGAACTATTGGTTAAGTTAAAGGCCACAGGTGTTGCTGTTAACAAGCTTTCTGATTCTTACAAAGAGTCACTTGAAAAAACGCCACTGGGCAACAACACTTTACTCACATGTGTGTACTTTACATGTACACAGTTTTAAAAAAGGGGTTGCAGTATGGCCAACAGAAGTAGAATCATCTTACATTTAAACACAGTAATGGCAAAGAAAGTTTAACTCACAGTTCGTTTCAGTCCTGGAGAAACAGCTTGGCGTTCGTCAGAGGCTTTCCCGGTCACCAATGGTGCTATAATCTGACCTTGAAACACATGAACAGTCCAACACGTCTTCATCAGAGGACCCACACAGCTTTTCCTGGTCACCGTGGGGTCTATCTGACCTTGAATCCAGCGTGGGGTCCAAGCTCACACTCCATAGTCCACACTTTACTGTATCTACTAGCTAGTCACGCAAGCTAACTTTAAGAAACTTGCGCTATAGCCAATGCTGCTAAAACCAGCTAACAGCCTCTAGCTAAACCGTTAGCATTGCTAGTTTAGCGGCTGATAGCTACACGTTTCCAGTAACATTATCTCACAGACACTAACGTTCAGCTGTATAAACTGGATTTAGGTATGGAGAGTGTGTGCTGGTATAATAACTTATTGTTTTTTCCTCCGTTTGCTCCAATTTTCCCCAACTTGCAGACTTCACCTGTCTCTCTCTTTCGCTCATTGTCATCACGCTCTCATCATGTCATCACGCCCTCTCTGCGCTCCGTACATCTGCCCCGCCCTCTCTGTTTCTCTTCCTCATTTTCCACCAATCACAGCAGGTATTACTAATTGACACTGATAATGACCAATAAAAACGAAGAGTTTAAAACTAAAGGACTATTCTTTGTTTCTTGTTTACATTCACCTCAAATAATCTCTTCTGATATTATTTCAATCAGGAGAGACTCATGAATTGAATGGTGATTTATTACAAAGTGCAAAAATGTATGAATAGTAACAGTCTATGGCCATTTAGACCCATTGTGAAATAATAAAGGGGAAGTGAGGCTGTAGTTGGATTAGGATTATTCCCCAGGGTCTAGACACTGGTGATGGTGGTAGTGAAAAGATTGATGCAGAGCCGATGAATGAAGTGGAGCAGGATTGCTCTGATGTGATGAATCTGGAGGTGATGGGGTGGTGGAGGGTCGCATCCGTTTGTGCTGATACTGACACTGAAAACAGCATAGAGGAGAACGGTTTTTAAACTTTTGACAGCAACAATGTGATTGGTTCAGGGAAATATGGCAAGATCTGATTGGTCACTGAAAAGAGAGACGCCCATAATCAGGTGATGTAGTAATAGCCCATGAGAGAGAAACTGAGAATGAATGAGATTGCACCCCTAGTCTTCCTGACTGAATTTACGCATAAACTACATTTACAACTGAATAACTCACTATTTGGGTTCCTTATTTACGTCTTATTTTATTTAAAAGTAAATTACTTTCAGTTTTAATGCATCTCCTACCTGAGCAAACATAGGAGGTGTTACCACTTACACTTAGACACCAAAAACCGACAATAACCTGATATTTTCAGGTGGAATTTCATTTCATTCTCACTGTGCAATATCATTTTCCACTTGTGCAATTTTGTTAATTGTCTGTTTATTTTCAATACTGTATATACTGTTCCTATTTTTATACTTTATTTAAATGGTTCATATTTTGTTACACTTTGTTTAGCTCTTTTTTTTACTGTTAGCTGATGCATCTTGTTTTTTGCACTATCCCCTTTGCTGCTATACACTGCAAATTTCCCCACTGCGGGATTAATAAAGGAATATCTTATTTTATCTTATCTTATCTTACAGCCCAGCTGAATGAGCGAGAGAAAGCAGGCAACTACCAGAAACTGTTATAATGTTACATCAAACCTTTTATGATAGAAGTTTTATCCCCAAGGCTTCAGTGATTTGGGAGATGGTGACACTACAGGGAAGAATCGATTTGCCTCCACTTGCCTTGTTGGTAGCTTGAGATTAAAGACCAAAAAAATAAGCCAATGTGGGCACTCTGACCACTTGAGGGACTGCAAAACCTCTGAATTTGTGTGTGTGTGTGCCCATTTGTATTGATTCATGTGTGTAAGTGAGCATGCATTATGTGCAAAGTAGGCTACGTGTGAGCTATATGGGTCCGTCCAACAGAATTGCTTTCACCTGGTCTTTGTACTCCAGCTAGCCCGTCTTTGTGACAGACACTTTCAACCTCTCACATACCCGTGTGTTTATCTGGTGCAGTCACTGTACACAGCTCCTCACCTGCTAACACCTCTTTGTTGAGCTGGAGCTGGCAACGTGTGCGCTCCCTCTGCCTCAAAACACCCCTCTGTTCAGCTAGAGTGCTCTTTGTATAAAAGACACCCCGCTGCGTCACTGGAACGGTTCTTATTTGCAGTCCATCTATCTTGTTTGCCACTCTTTTTTTTCCTGAATCTCATTGTCTCTTCTCAGCCAAATTTGGCCCTCCAAATAAAACATGAAAGACATTGGAATTGAAACGACATGATTGTTTTCCAATGAAATGCAATCAAGCTTTTGATGAGTTCTTGTTCTCTATGTTATTGCCATTTCCTCCTGTTTTGCCAATATCTGCTGTTACAAATAGCAGGTTCAAAAAATTATTTAAAATGCCGAGGAGATTATTCTTAAGCTCCCAGTCCGTTTGACCCTCGACTGCTATTTAGAACACACAATGCCTGATTCCTCCTGATTTAGACTGAGAATTTTTCTGTTCAGATCAGTGCTTCACAATTGATATTGAGAGCCTTAAGAGGATTATATCAATGATGCTCCATTTTCCATCTGCTTGCTAAACCATTTACCATTAAAAGGCTACTCTACTAAATATAGTGCTTAAAGTCTGTTAGCCAGGGTTTTTGTCCTGCTTCCCCGTGATGAAATTAAGGATAAAAATCAGCGAGAGAAAAGTGTGTTCTTCTCCTTGCAGTGTGAAGAATGGGCGTGGAGATGAGATTTACAGACATGGCTGTCAGATTACTGGCTCCAGCTGTGGGAGAGAAAGAGAGGCCGCTATGTTTTCTCTCGTCGCTCGTTGCAGCGCAGCACAGTGTGGTGCTGTGTTTTGTCATGCAGCAGGGTCGAAAGGGTCAGGACATGGGCTGTTTCCCTTTCGGCTCACAGGCAAGAAAGCTATACCCCATAGTCCAACGCCTATTTTGTCTTCCGCCTCCCTCTTCTTGTTCTATCCCTCCTCCTCGTCCGCCCATCTCAGCTCAATTAATCTAAGATGCCTAAGTGACCCTGAGAGAAGCCGCTGTGCATGATTGAAATTACTCCCCGCACACCGCACTACAAATTACAGCCACTGAAGACACTTACACACCTTTCTCCAGTCACAATCTATGTGTCTCTCTTTCTCTCTGCTCTTTTCCTTTGTCCTCTCAAGTTGGCCATCACGCTTCTCCGCAGGTCACGTAGTACATGATTTAATTAGATTTCTTGTTGCCGCGTTCTTTACTGCTTTTGTCAAAGGTTGCTGTTGTCATTTTAACTGAAGCCGTAAATTAAATGTAAGTTGAGCTACCATTCACATGCACACGGACAGATCATTAAACCCACACACACACACACACACACACATGCATTATTCAAGTAATGAGCGGCGTAATTGTCAACAGCAACCTGTTTACTGGTACTTGGGTTACCGTTGCCTCTTGGGAGAAAAACAATGTTATCTTAAGACCTTGACAAACACGACAGCTGATATAAGGCGGTTATTGTCAGCAATAGTTTTTCATTTTATATATTTTGCACAAATTAAGACTACACAAACATAACAAGAGTGTAATAATAATATACAGTGCAGGAAGAGGCCCTCTGGGCTTATTTGAAGCCTCCACATAAATAGTGTAAAAAACTTTCACAATGTTATAGAGAACACAAGATTAACATACAGAAATAATATGACTCAATAATAATGATGAAAACAATTAGAGCAAGATAAATATAATAACAATAACAATAAATATATAAAAATATAATAACAAATGTGTGTGATGTGCATAAGCGAATGTGCGTGTCTGTGTGCGTGTGTGTCTGTATGTTTGTGAGGGGGATATTGGTTTAAACATATACACTGACTCCTGAGCAATAGTAATCATACATAACACTATGAGTGAAAAAAGAAAAAAGATACATGGACAACATGGGGGAAAGAAGTTACAAAACAGCAGTTAATCCTGCAGTAGGCAGAATATTTTTTAGGCAGAAAAATTCCATAATAATCTTTCAGCATATTGTAATTCAAGTGTTCTGAGAGAAAACTAGACTTCTGCACCTCCTCATGGCTCTGTTTTCAGGCTTTAGAAAATCCAGCCTGTGACAAAAGACTTTGGCCAATCAGAGGTCATTTCAAAGAGAGAGAGCGTTCCTATTGGCTGTGCTCCGGCTGATGGGCAGTGCTTGGTATTTCCTCAACTGTCGCGTCACAATCTTTCTCGTTTTACCACTAAACAGTACACAACAAGATGTTTCTGAAAACGTTTTAGGCGAGAAATAGGCATTACAGTAACTGAATATTGATTCATATTTGATCAGCGCTGCCTAGTCTGACCGTTTGATCGGAGTTCCCGACTGATTGACTCATGGCTCTCATCGTCGGCAGCTGGACGGCAGACTCCAGATCAGCTCTGATTGGTTGTTTTTCTCCGGTCTGTAAAATCTTGCAGATTCCATTAGGAGCACCGGAGGACAACGGAGGACACAGAGGCACATGATTTTTTTCAGATTACCTGTCTCATGCACTACTGTCAGGATATGGTGACCATTTTATCAAAATAACTTTTTTAATCATATTTGCTCCAATCTCACCTACTGCTGCTTTAAATGACCCTTTAAGCATCTTTTGAAACATTTAATAGATGAACAGTTTTTGTGATAGACGTGAAAAGCTACTCCATAATTTGATACCTCTAAATCTTATCGAAAACTGACCTCTACTAGTGAGAAATTTCAGAGTATGAAGATCTAAAGATTGACGAGTTGAGTAAGAATGGACCTGAGAATTTGCTTTAAAAAAGGTCTTTCTTAGCAGTAATAGTAATTTATTGCTAAACAGTGAGTGAAAGCAGAATCACATTCCCATGTATGTTGTGTCTGGTCCAGGCAGTCAGAGTTCAGCCGTCCGGACTGCAGAGGGCCTGCGGTGCAAAACCTGCACCGAGTCTCAGCAGCTGAGCATTTCCAGCTGGACCACCAGCTATAAGGTCTCAGCAGCATCTTTCCACGGGTGGCAGAAGACCTTGGCATGGCAACAGACATGGCTGATTTATCGCAGAGGACTACTGTGTAGGAGTAAAAAAAAAAAAAAGAAGCGATGTTCAAATTAAAGATATCACCATCCAGGCGTGAACTTGGAATCAAAAAACAAATGAGGACTATTATGGATCCTTGCATCCAGCTCTCAGATCTACTCCTGTTTGAACATTTTCAAGAGATGGCCCTGAAAAATTAATGAGGCGTTTTATTATTTTCCAGTCTACCTCTAGAGTTAATAAAACTGTCAATATTAAAATCCCCTCACACGTTGGACGGAATTTATTTCACTGTTCAGTACGTGGTTGTTTTCCATGTGTCTCCACTGTTTTATACAGCAGTATAAGGATGCAGGCCAGATATGGAGATGTCTGTGAAGCATTCATTGTGTCAATGTAATAATGGTGCACTTGAGTTATGTGTCTGGGGAACACAGGATGGCGGCCCCCCCGTTACCTACCCTCCCCGCCATCTGTGCCACATCTCACTCCGGGTAATTCTGCAGCGCCTCTCCGTCTCATTCGCTGCCTCTCTGTTTGTCCCACCTATCTTCCTCTTTGTCTCTCACACACATGTTGATTCATTTAGAGGGAGTCAATCTACATTCAAACTACTTTTATGATCGGTATGATATTAAAGCGCCCGTGGCTGAACAAAGCATTCAGATCATGTGTAGATTATTCTGCAATAAAGTAAAAATTGATCCATGCTTGTCAATAGCTTCAAGCTGCTGTGTGTGTGGGGGAGAGCTTTGAAGGATGTTTTTCTTCTTCTCAGACTCGGTCTACGTTGTTGTTAAATGGGTTCTGGTGTTTGCTCAAAAGACATAATGGAAAGACTCACAATTGATGGATGCTACTGTCAAAAATGAATATAAATGCGTTAAATCAGCAATAATTCTTTTTCCAGTCATTATTAATTCTAGATTTGCTTTGGCGAACAGATTTGTTTTTGTTGGATTGATGCCCAAGTACTGTGTCATGAAGCATTCATTATTCAAAAATGCAACTGAAACTAGGGCGCTCCTGTTAGAAACTGTGTGAGAGAAATAACACTGAAAAGGTTATAGAAAGCCCTCTCCTGTCCCGTTTATGTTAAAGGCGCTTTTTTTTTTTTTACTACAACTGGAGTGCAAGAACGGTTATTGTAGCGACTAATTTAATTGCCATGGATGTCACAGTACATTTCGAGTGTGTACCGTTCAAAAGCCACATAAAAAGGGAAACTCTGCAGTGTTTATGTCATACTCAAAGATTCCTTTGGCAAGGAAATCAGTGATTCGCCTCGCACAACAACAGATGCTGTATATAAATTATGTACTAAAGTCATTAGAAAATAATTTTCTGAATGGTAAAACGCAGAAAAAAGCATTTGTGTGATGTGGTGCATTAGCAGAGCTCTTCTGAGATTTTTTTTATCACCGTGAATGCGTTTTAAGCCGTGCAAACACCTGATAAGTTCCAGTACAACAGTTTTTATTAACTTTTTGCATTTCATGCTCCTCGGCCCGTGTCCCTCTGAGAAGACTAAGTCTTTGGTGTTTGTTGATCCCAACATGCTCTGCATTTCTGATCATGTTTCAAAGGTGGTGATTGAAGTCATGATTCTCATCTTGACTGATGTCGTATAATTGGGCTGGGTATCTGTTGTTAGTGTCTGAAGATCTCCTCTCATCCGCAGCTGGTCTGCTACCTTTGATGGCACTTGTTTTAATCTTAATGATGCGTCCCTAAAACTCATTTTAAAGTCGAGATTTCCTGATGAGGCAAGTTGGAAAAACAGTTGATTGAGGTTTTCTATTTCACAGTGCCATCATTTTGGCAAAGTAAAATTGTAAATTCTATAGAAATCTGTAAGTAAGATGAGACAGCCTGAATGCAACACTCACAATGCTCATTCTTGTAGAAGTACAGGAGGAATCCTTTGCTGTGGCTGATAGGTGAATGGTGATCTGTGTGGGCAGGTAACTCTGGAGAGGTTAAGTGAGTTTAATATCCTCTGGCAGCTGAAGATGCAGTTTCTTCATTAGGACAGCTAGTGTCAGCATTATTCCAGCTACATGATGCAGACTAATAATTAAACGGAGGCCAAAGAAAAAAGCGTCACTGGGACAGGCAGGTTACATCCTGTGATGACCTTTTCTCATCCAGGTACCAAACAGGTCCATCAGTAGAGTAAAAAACTTAAGGCTTAATGAGGAAGAGAGCGTGGCTGTCCATCAGGCCTGTCCATCATCAGTGAATTACAGCACACTCAACCTTTTTTTCCTCTCTTACAGTCAATCTGCATATCTACAGTGATGTAGATGAGCTGGAGAAGAGTGAAAGCAATGTTGCCGTGCTGAATTGCCTCCCACATCAAATGTTTTTTTCAGATATTCAAATAGGTTTAGTGTTGTGCTCATTGATGATGATCCTCTATTGGAAAAACAATTGAGCCAATCAGAGCCTTGTAGGTGGGTGATGTCCCCTGCCTATGCCAGAGCAGCCCGTTCTCACTTCCAACGCATCAAATACGGCAGCTTCGTCAGAGGCCCTACGCGTCAAAAGATGATGCTCTACGTGGCCGTAATTATGGCTAGAGTAAAGAATGAAGTCAGGTTATGAAGTATAAAGAGCAACAAATTCCAATTGCGAATGTGGTCGGGGGCGATGGATGGGTCACACAAACATAGGAGACCAGTGTTTGTGTCCTGTGTGAAACCGAAAGTCAACATTGTCTTATTTTAAGTTACGTATAACGTTACTACGTTACTAACTTAATGTAGCCTACTTAACCGCGTTATGTAGGTTACCTAACGTTACATTGTTGCGTATGTAACATAGCCTACTTAACAAACATACTTATTCTAACCCGTAACTACAATCTTTTCCTAAACCTAACCAAGTGGTTTTGTTGCTTAAACCTAACCAAATTGTTTCCTGTGAAAATGGAAGTTTATTTAGAAAAGACAATGTATGCATGCAACAAGTGGAAATTGACACAAGGAAAACTGATGCTAGGGGTACCGAACGTCATTGTTTGACACATACAGCCACTGACCAAGCCGTATTCGACGAGTTGGGAGAGAGAACCTGTTGGCCAAAGTCAGGAAAATAGTTACAAAAAGCCACAAAAATGGTGGCAAACGTGAACTGTTATAACTAAGCTTACAAAAATAACAACTCCTAAGTTAGAATATTTCTTTGATTGTTGTGAAAAATTCAAACTGCTCCTGACAACTGCTACTGCAGCTTTCGCTTTGACTAAAAATCGCGTTAGCAGGACAGATATGTCACTCACTACTGATTAGTTACAGCAAATAAAATCAAAATAACCTTCCCTTTCAATACAAAACTCAAACATATCAGGCTGAATATTAAAGACGCCCTGTGGGATGTTCTTGTAAACAAACAGAAGTTACATTATGTCTATGTTTAGTGTTTTTGATAGGCTAGCACTAATAATGGTCAAAAACTATACAGGGAACCTTTAAAGGAGATATATCATGCTCATTTTCAGGTTCATACTTGTATTTTGGGTTTCTACTAGAACATGTTTACATGCCTTAAGGTGCTCAGTACGGGATTGGGAGCATTTCTATTGCCTCTCAACGACTCTCAACATGGCGATGGCAAACCGGCGGCTTGCAGCTAACGGTGCAGTGGAAACAACGGCGAAAGTGCTGACAGAGATAACAGTGTTTACCTGGGCGGGAACCGGAGGGTGGGTGCTACGCTTCCACGACGATGCCGTCAATCGGGACGGTATTATCAGCTGTAACCGCAGTTTGTAATCACAGTTGGTGGGTTGGTAGGCACTCCAGATACCCAAATGTATGTGCACAAGCACTGAAAAGAGAAAAGGAAAAGAGAGAAAAGAGTTTTTCATGATATATCCCCTTTAAGTGAAACAAAATGACAACAAGTTCAACGACATAAATGGCAGAATAGATCATCTGTTTGTAAATTACAAAACAGCACACGTTCATTTTTGCCCCAAGTGGTCAGATGAAGATACGTTTTTTTGTTTTTTTTAAATGTAGACATCTAAAAGTATTTGGTTTGGTTAGGAAAGGCTAGGAAAAGATTGTGGTCATGCTAAAAAAAAACACAACAACTTTGACTGTTAGAAGACAGGAAGCAAAGCCCTGTCTCCAGTGTCAAAATCAAACAGTTTTTACACTTCTCCATCCAACCTGACTTCCTCCCTAAGGCATTTAAAAATGTCACACTACTTCCTGCTTTTCTCTCAAAAATATGCCTTTTTTATCCGTTTGAACAAACAACAAATGCTGTTTTTCTGTGGTAAAGACAGTCTCTCAACACAGTGATGTAAAAATGTGTTTTTCATGGTTTTAAGCCATTCTTAATGGAATTATCTTTCCTACTTAAAACCAGCAAATTGCCTTGACTCTTATGTAAGGCCAAGCTGGTTTAATGCTTCATTATTTTTCTAGCTTTATAGAACATTTTACTAAATGTACAAGTTGACTGATCTAGTGATTCAACAGATTACATCACTGTTTATTCAGAATTGTTTGGGGACTCTTTTCAATCCTTGTCAAACATCCTCCAAACCTCATCAAAATCACCTCTTCAAATGACTGAGAGCATTAACTGAGTGTACTTACATTGTTCAGGCATGTTCTGACAACCCATTATAATTTCATTTGCTAACATTGGACATTGTGAGACTCTATAAAAATGAAAATGAGTTCAACGAATGATGTTATTGAAAGAAAACGGTATGGTTTTGAATACACTTTGTTTTATTCCAGCATTGCGTTGGGTGAGCGAGCGTCCCTGCATCTGGACGAGGTTTGTTTAGACATTTGTTGCATCAGACGTTGCTAGCCACAGTTGTCATCTTCTGGTTGAATGATGCGTGAAAGTGAATATCCATCTTCTGTGATCAAAAGCGTTATGTGATGGCAGTATGATACATGCATTATAAACAACTAGGCTGCTTGTGGAAGAGAAAACACTACACTGGGCTCTGTACCTCAGAGAGAGGAGTGCACTCTTACAGGCTTTCTTTAATGTCTACAGTGTGGAGAACATATTTTGAAAGCCCTGTTAGCTCTAAAATCTTTTGTCCAATCTATCAACTCCGCCCTACAAACACCAGTTGCTTTCCTTACAAAGAAACCTGAAGAAATTGACTATGTTGCAACGCTTGCTCTCACTTTAAAGACCCATACTTACAATTAAAGGCACGGTGTGCAGGATTTGGCGTCATCTAGTGGTGTGGTTGCAGATTGCAACCAACTGAATACCTCACTTCAGCACTTGCACTTTCACAAATAAACATGTCACATCACATAACGCTTCCCTACCCTTACACAGCAGGCGATCTATTCTTGGATCAAACTGCTATTGTGAACAAATGTTTCACAGATTTTTCACTTGCTATTTCCTGGCTTACTTTAGGAACAGTGTGCAGCATTTCAGGGGAGCTAGTAGCAGAAATAAAATAATGTATTTTTTAGTGTATAATCACCTGAAACTAAGAATTGCTGTGTTTTCGTTAGCTTAGAATGAGCCCTTCATATCTACATAGGGAACAGGTCCTCTTCACGGAGTCCACCATGATGCTTCACTATGTTTCTACAGTAGCCCAGAAAGGACAAACCAAACGCTGACTCTAGAGAGAGCCTTTCATGTTTTTACATTACCTGAAGGCCACCATAGTTCTCTGACTCACTTGTGAAACTGCGTTAACGTGAGTGTGTTTCACAGATTTTTCACTTGCTATCTCCTGGCCTACTTTAAAGGAACAGTGTTTAGCATTTCAGGGGATCTATTAGCAGAAATAGAATAATGTGTTTTTTCGTGTATAATCACCTGAAACTAAGAATCGTGTTTTCGTTAGCTTAGAATGAGGCCTTCATATCTTCATAGGAAGCGGGTCCTTTTCACAGAGTCCGCCATGTTGCTCTGCCATGTTTCTCTGCTCACTTGTCCCTTTCCAAGACTGTGGTAACGTGAGCCACCGAGTGCAAAACCGTGGTAACGCTGTTCACCTCGCTTAGACGGTGGCTGGCGGTACAACAGTTTTACACTCTGCGGCTATTGCTAACGCAGTTTCACAAGCATGTCCGAGAACTACGGTGGCCTTAAGGTAACGTAAAAACACAAAAGGCTATCTCTAGAGCCAGTGTTTGGTTTGTCCATCCTGGGCTACTGTAGAAACATGGCGGACTCCGCCAGAGGACCTGCTCCCTATGTAGATATGAAGGGCTCATTCTTAGCTAACGAAAACACGATTCTTTTGTTTCAAGTGATTATACACTAAAGAAAACACATTATTTTCCATGTCTGCTAATAAATCCACTGAAATGCTAAACACTGTTCCTTTAAAGCAAGCCAGGAAATAGCAAGTGAAAAATCTGTGAAATATTTGTTCACATTAGCAGTTTGGTCCAAGAATAGATCGCCTGCTGCGTAAGGGTAGGGGAGCATTATGTGATGTAACAAGCTTATTTGTGAAAACGCAAGTGCTGAAGTGAGGGAGAGTCGGAGGAGGGGTTGTAGCATTTAAGTGCACAGCAAGAAATCACTCAGCCTACGTGAAAAAGTCTCCAGGCGGCCAACTCAGCTGACTGGGGAGAAATACCACCACCATTAAAGCCCTCTCAACACCTATGTGGATTTCTTAAATTGAAACTGTCCAACTCTGGAGAGTGAAAGAGCAGGGGGGTGGGGAAGAAGTTGTACAGACAGATGTCGAGTAAAAGGTGGAATGAAGACGAGAGTGATAGACAGGGCAGCCAACAAGAAGTGAGAGCAAAACAGAGAAATGCCCACTCCTGCTTCCTGTGATTACAATGCTATTATTTAAATGTCAGTGTCCTTCTGTCTGCGTGTCAGTCTCTAAAGGGGTGAATTCATGTGAGCAATGGACAACGTGTTAATGTCGTCTTTATTTCCATTAATTTAAATCACAGAAAAAAAAACAAATGTTTAATCGCTTTTTCATTAATCTGTCCATTCAAGTACAACCTTACAGTGTTGAGTATCTCCGTGTGTGTGTGTGTGAGTATGTGTGCATTAGAGAGAGAGAGCTCTCGTCCCAGTCCCTCTGTTGATGCACACAGAACAAGGTTAATTACTTTTCTGACCTTCTCCAGAAGCTTAAAGAAATATTCCAATCATAGCCTGAATAGATAGCACAAGCAGAGATGCTGAGTCAATGGCCAAACAGTGAAAAATGAAACACTGCTGAATCTTTTTAAGTGTAACGTTATTTACCTCCACCATCACTTTTCAAATGTTTCAATAAAACTGACTGCGTCACTGATTTAATGTCACAGCGGAAAACGGATTGCTTTTCTCTCCACCTACAGGTGCTCGCTTACTTTGATAAAAGATGTATGCAAAGCATCCAGTTTTTTTTACATATTACATTTTAAAAAAAAAAAAGCTTAAATTGATTCTTTTGGATATGACGCATCACTCTTTCTTTTTAACCCTGGTAGAGTTGAAGTCTTCCCTAGTGTAAGATTGTCTGATCAATAGCACATTATGCCGTCTTCTCTCCATTTTACAGCTACTGTATCCTTATGAATATGTATCGTGACTATATGTAGTTCAGGGAGTTGAAGCATTCAAATGCACCCGAGAGTCAATGGAGTCTGAACCCATTAACCGTGAGAAATACAAGTGTGAATGTAACCGTTTTTCCACTTCACAAACAAGCAGAAATAAATGCTTTGGTTATTTATGTGTACCCAGCAGTGTTGCCCAGTATATAATGTGTCTCTTACAAGACGTTAAAAACACATTTTCTACAGAAAAATGTCACAAGTACTTGAACAGCATGAAGGTTATTTAGATTTACATCCGGATGAGTTGCAACATTTCAATTTGTCACCTGATTTAGAGACCAAAATAAAGTGATGACTGGAACAATTTTACTTTACCTGCCGGTGGACTTCTGCTTTGTATGGTTAGATAGCAAAGACGCCGTGACACCGGGATCTCTTTATGGTTGACCTCTGTTTAGTCTGATAAACACATAGGGAAACAGAACCTCCATGTTAAATCTACTGCCCACTCCAGCTCCTATACAAACAAATACAGTATACAAAACACAAGTTAGCTTAGTTTGCCATAACCTTAAGCTACCAGCATTTACTCTTAAAGGCCTTATTGATAGCATTTTTATGTAGACGAATATTTAAAAAAGAAAAATAATACATCCACAGAGCTTTTAGAAAGGCTGAATAAAAGTATGGCTTTTCCTGAAAAAAATTTATAATGACTGTGTATTAATAACAACAAAAAACGATTTGGACGGGTCCAAAATGAATGTTTTGTTTATCTCTGTGGAAGATATCTGACGTTTGGTTCCCACTTCTCACTCAGTTGTGAGCCAATAGTAAAACAACAGTGGTATCACGTGGTATCTCTGGGTCGTCAGTTAGTGTGGAAAAAAGTGCCCGGCAACAACTTGTTGTGAAGTGAACGCAATGGAACATGGGAGGGACTGAACTTCTTCACATATTTTGCAGTTTGGAGGTTCTCCCAGTCAAAATAAACTGTAAAACAGATCAATTTTGTGCAATTATAACAACCATAGATCAAGAGATAGAAGTACATAATGACCCCGTTGTATACCTGCAGGGTTTTTTGTCAGCACAGTAATGAATATTTGTGTTTTACAAGAGAAAGGACATTGTTTCCAACTGAGATTTTTTTTGTAGCTGCATAATAAAAGATAAAAAGTAAATGTGAGGAAATAATTTGGAAATAATGTAAATGTGTTCAGGTACGTACTGTAGCTAGGATTTTGGAAATACTGAGATCATGAGTGGAGCCTTAACGGCTGATAAAGAATCAAACCAGACATAAAAAATACACCCTTGAATGTGAGCTATACACTTACATTTAAACTTATATGGTAGGTACGATACTTTGGTGGGAAAAAAAAAAATGTGATTCCTCCAGGCTGTCAGACAGCAGAGAATCATTTTGCAACCAGTTAATTTCACTCACCATTATAGAAATAACAGTTTCATAGCCAACAGCACTTTAGGCTATTAAATGGATAGTGGCGTTGCTTGATGAGCAGCTGCGTTATCATTCCTCCATGTCTGAAACTTGTATGAAAGCCCTTTTTGAATAGGGTTATATTAGGTGCATGAATATGATCACATCATCCATACATCCATTTAAGTCAGTAATACTGTGAGCGTGTCTCGCAGCGGCTCTCGTTGTCAGACTGTTTGATATGCATTCATCAGTCTTCCCGGCTGATCTGTGTTGGCAGCCACCCACAATCTCTCCAAGCTCAATTTGATCTCCAGGATAAACAAACCCGCAACAATTAAAAGAGATATGAGGGTTGACAAAATAATTAACATGGGGCCAGTGTGACTCTGGAGGGGGAAGAGGGGGGGCGCAGTCAACAAAAGACGAATAAACAAATAATCATTTGGGTGGTTGAGCAACGAACACACAATTGTGTGTACAGTGGAAAACCTTAGAGGAAATAATCTTCACAGAAATAGACGGCTACATTCTTCACGCTCCCCAAACGCACATATCTTGTTAAAAATAAACCGTGTATCTCGACTCATCACTTATCTCTGATTATAAAACAGAGAGACGCTGTTCAGCAGAAGACGATCTCAGTGGTCTGGTCTTTAGTTCAGAGCATGCGGGGGTTATCATCGCTGAGGGTGTTTCTCTTGATTTAGCAGTCGAGCCCACGGCCACAGCCTTCCTCAGGTGAACGCCGGAGACGTCAGCTTTGAAACGTCACCGATTCGCACTCAAATTGCTTCAGGCTTTAAATAATTATGATAATCCTCACTAGTTTTTTTAAGCACAAATCTTTAGTGTTTAATTATAATAGTCACGAGTGTTGAAAAGCAGGTCAACATGACCCTTAAAATGCTAATATTCGTCACTATATCTAAATGCTAATAAGTATATCAGGATATTGTTTCAGCCTCAAAAAGGATATCATCTTGCACACTCGGTGTACTGTTACATGTACACAGTAACACTAGCAGACATTCAGTTAATGCCAACTGGAGACTAAAGCTGGATGTTTATCTGTGTTACCCAGAGGTGAGAGTCAATGGGGGGCAGCTTTTAGCAGCTGCATGTGTAAGTGCCACGCCGTCCCTCTGCTGCATCTGGGTAAAAGCACTGAAGAGAAATTGAGGGTGCAACCACTCTGGCTATTATGGAGGAGACGCGCTACTGGTTATTATGATGAGGTCAAAAAAAATAACCCTAGACTCTCAGACAAGTTTCATTTACACAAAAATTGACCACATAGTGTGTTTTTTCTGCAAAAACACACAAATTCAGATAAGACACATGCATATTTTTCAGCTGTACTAATCCATATTTTTAAATTAACAATTGTTCAAAAGATCATATGTGGAATGTGAAATGTGATGCCATAACAACTTACTTAGGTGATAATATATCAGATAATGTGTTTTCAGCTTTATAGGCCCTTTCACACAGAATGCGGCAACGGCACCACTGCGTTCTGAAACCCATTATTTCCAATGGCTTGCATGCATGGCGCAACAACGGCGTTTTGAGCAGCTCACGGTGCAACTGGTGGTGGTTGAACTTTGGGTGCAGCACACTGTGATGTGCGCTGAGCCCAGCAGCGACCGCAGAGCAAAATGTGTTCTATGTGAAAGGCAACATTACACATAGTTCATCTGCTCCAAAGTGGCCAAAAAAACCTGCACTTTTGAACAAAAAGATGAAGCTAAATGTTTTGTGAAAGAGATCCCAAAAAAAAATGCATTGAAGAAGTCAATAAGAAGTTCAAAGAGATTAAAAGAGCAAGGGTGGACAAAGTAGCAAAGATCACACAATGACTATGCAGACATTTTGTAAAGTGGCAAAGGTTATGTTCCTAAAATGTCACAGCAATTTATGCCAGATGTAGAAAAATTTCAAAGAGGGACGTTGGACAAAAGCAAACCCTCAATAATGACTGAAAGAAATCTTTGTCTGACAATACCTCAAACCTTGGCCTCACAAATGGGTAATAAATGTAATCAGCACCTCTCACATTCTCAACAAAAGCCATCGTGAGCTTCACTAATTGGTGTTTACTGCAGGGCTATTTTTTTTGCTATTATGTCCACTGCTTGTAAGAGGGCAAGTGAGGATACAGCTTATTAGAACATGCGGCTTGTTGCGTAACTCTCACCGCTCAGCTTCCCACAGGAACTGCCCAGTTCTTGATAGTGTGGCAGTGATTAGTCGATTAGTCTCCCCTGTGTTATCTCCAGGAGTGACAGTGTTGCACATGGAAGTAGTTCCCCTTAGCGTCCAGCCTGCTCCTCATCTGGATCTGTCCATGGCCCGGATTTTCCCTCTAAGAGCTGCTGGATGTGTGGCAACTGCACACAAAACACAAACATACTTAGTCACTCACACACAGAGACCAACATGATAACAACATAGCCCTCAGTACTGGACTGAATAGCCTTTCCTTGTGTTGATAAAGAGAGAATGCAGGGTGATTATGATTACCAGAGATTAACCCCTTTATAAATAAAAAAAAACACTGCTCCCTCAGGCAGAGCTTCACATCGTGATCAATAGCACAGATTAAAATCCAAAGCGCCTAGTTACCTGACGCTTTCTCAAAGTTTATAGCATAGCCAGCAGAGGCAATCTGCCTCTATATCTTTAGTTTGGGGTCTTTTGGCGAGAATAACACATCCGTTTTGCTTTGCTATCTCCATGTTAACAATGCAGTCTGTGAGAACAACAGTGCGCCGCACACCTCTCTTACATATACCTTTAAAAGAGCCAGACACAACGCAGTCATTAGCTACCTGCAGGAGGCTGAAAACAAGCATCGGAATGGGTCCAATACTCCCACGCACACACAAACAGTTAAAATGGCCTCACTAACCCGAGCACTCTGTTCATTTATAATTCTTTGTTTCCATTTAATTACCGAGAGAGCTTTTGATAAAGAGGTCCCGTTCAATTGAGACTGCGTGACCTTGATTTTTATGCAAAACAAGTGTTTGGGTATCAATTTAAGTGCCCTGCACATATTCACTTTTACGTAACGTGTGTGTATCCGTAGTGGTGGTTGTGTCGCATATGTGCTTGTGTGTGTGCGTGTACATATCACCCTCAGGTCCTCCTGTCAAAGTCTGGAGCTTTTCACACTTCTGTTGTTGTCTCGGAGCGTGAGTCGCCACTCCTTCTCCATCCTCCACCTCCTCCCTCATCCCCCCCGAGGGTTTCAGCCCCAGCTGGAGAGCCGCAGATCAGGCCGAGCTATGAGAAACACCCCCTGAGGAGCTGTGAAGTGGACCTGGGTTCAGCTGGGGCAAACACTGCTAAATGCCCTGGGATGGCTCAGATCCGACAGGTTAGGTCAGAGGAGGAGGAGAGGTGGTGAATGTGTGTGTTTAGAGGCTAGGATGTGGGGAGCCTTGTGGCATGTCACGCCAATGTAGGTCACTTATGACAGGCCAGATGGAAGAAGATTGATGTGTAAATACGAGGGAAAAGCCTGAATTAGCACTGTTGTGTTCTTAATATAAATTCCACAGGGGCGTGCTTCCAATGGCTCACTTTACTATCATATTATAATCCTGCAAATTTGAGAATAAACGTGTATGGCATTGCCATATTCCCACAGCTGATGACCTCTTCAGGGTTTTTTTCAATAGGTAACAGAACGGATTAGTATTAAAAGTAGGAGCACTGTGTAAGCAATCAATCTTGTATTTGCGTAGCTGTCCGAAAAGATAACACACTGTATGAGTAGAAGTGAAAATGAGGTGACGGGAGAGAAAGGACAGATGTGAGCAGGACGTTTCAAAATCTGCTTGTGCAGCAACAAAGCAGGGAATGAAGTTGGCCAAAAGGAATTAAAATCTGATAATGAAAAAAAAAAAAAATTCAAAGTGTGAATATTTCCTTATCAACCCATTACCTTGAGGTAATGCATGTAGGGGGGGGAAATACCATCAGTACAGATTTCACTTCGGCAAATTTACACTTTGATCTCTAAACACTCTCGCTCTCACGAATGAGGTGAAACTATTCAATTTCACACATTTTAACCGCTCAGTATTGACTTGCTCATGAAGAAACCTTATTTGTGGGAACAAGCCAAGTACGGAAACTTGAGCATGCTGTGTAATTGAAAACATGACAGGATTAATTTGAATCACTACATCAGTCGATATTTTGTAAACAAGATTTCGTTGTAGGCTACAATTATCAGTGAATACGTCTGATTCATATTCTGCAAAACTAGCTCTTGTTTCCAGAAATCATGATGCAGTTTTATGTGAATCCTACAGCCTGTACAGCTCTTCATCAATACTATATGGTATGTGATTACTTACTCAAAGGATCTGCAGCGGCCACGTTGTCCTATAAGATGCCATTTATTGTTTTTGTGCACAAATTCCCCAAACATTTAAGATACTCCGTGTAGAATTGTATGTAATTATAGCATACTTCATGTTAATCTGATCGTATAAGGTTTAATTTGTACAATAATTAGACAATCCCAATTGGCCGTTTGCTGAGCCGCGTTTCCTTAGTTACTGTTGCTATGCTTGTCAAGCTTTCCATTCTCACAGGCAAATATGCAGTTTACAAAGATAACACGGGAAAACGTACCACTTCTTAGTAACTTTTAAAACAACATTCTGTGTGAAACCAAGTCAACATTGAGTTATTTTACCATAGTTTTGTTTATAGACTGTATATAAGAAGTGGACACAGTCACCGTGATGTCACCAATTGGTTTGTGGACTGCCATTTTGAAGCCTTGAGTTCAGGATTTTGGCTGTCGCCATCTTGTTTTGTTGCAACCAGAAGAGAGGGTGGAGCTAAGTACAACCAAATGCTGGATAAGACATTTTCAGTAAACCAAAAAGGTAATAATTAACTTTGATGAACTAAAAACAGACTGTGAAAGGGTTAAAGTTCTAGTACGAAAACATGGACAACTTTCAGACCGGACAACACCGTGGTAGCGACCTGTCAATCACAAGGTAGCCACGCTCTAAAGCATACCCTGCTTTATGGTCTATTTGACTCTAAATGGGACCATAATTTATTAAATGAACATCATGCTGTATTGAAGAAGACTTGAAACCAGCAATTGAGACCATAAACTCATGTTTACAATGTTTACTGAGGTAATAAATCAAGTGAGAAGTAGGGTCAATTTTCTCATAGACTTCTATACAATCAGACTTTTTACAACCAGAGGAGTCGCCCCCTGCTGGTTATTAGAAAGAATGCAGGTTTAAGGCACTTCAGCATTGGCTTCACTTTTCAGACCCGGAGTTGCCCACTGCTTTAGTTACGTAACATCCTCGCTTAACTAACACCATTCACATAACAAACAGACTTATGTTACGTGACAAACTTTCAAACCAAACCTAAGTCTAACCAAGTGATTTTGTTGCATAAGTAAACCTAAAAACTAAGTAAACCTACGTTAGAATTTTATTTTGAAAAGAGACTGTATGCATGTAACAAGCAGAAACTGCACATTTCCTGTGAACACGGAAGTTTATTTTGAAAAAGGACAATGCATGTCATGAGCAGAAAGTGACACTCCATCACTGACATGTCCAAAACTGACGCTAGAGGGGTACTTATACGGCGTCATAGCTTGAACTTTACTAGGACCTCTGACCAGGCGGTGGTATTTGATGACTTGGGACTGACAATGTTTTATTTCAAACAATGGGACTCCTGTCCAAGAGTCTTAAATGTGATTTCTACATACATGACATGACACAAAAAAATGTCCCAGGCAAAAAGTCCACATGCTCACCCGTTGATGATCCATATAGAAGAATGTTGGAACGAGTGGGGTGCGCTCTCATAGGACAAAAAATGACAACCCAACCTCACCTGCTGGTATCTGCAACACACAACACAAAGACAAGCAGCCAAAAGAGGCGGGGTCGTCACACTTTATCACTCACAAACAATCAATGACATAATGGTATTTAGTGCTTCAATATTCAGTTTTAGTTATTACACTAGTGCCTCGTAAATGCCCGGAACATATTTTGTAATTTTATATAGTTGCTATCATTTGATTCCTACCGTGGTGACATAAAATTTATGCACTCACAGTACTGTCTGATGATCTGGATAAAAGCATTCACCAAACGGCATGTTATTCTGTTTTTTATTGGTTATGAGATCATCTACCCTTCTTCATTCAGGCTGCAGCAGTTTTACAGCTGCTGAGCCACTGTTAGTAGCTCAGGTGGTAAATTGCATCGCTTTAAATTTGAATTTGAGCGAAGCTGCACCAAATGGAGTCACAGACACATAGCAGCCACCTGTGTGTGTCCGCCACAGTCAGACGTGTGGGATCGCGGAGGTTATTTGTACTGGCGTTGGCATGTTGTGACAAATGAAGCTGTCTTACTCTGATGATTTTAACCTTTATAAACATTTATGGTTTTATTCCTTTGAAATGCAAACAAATGAAGGCGTTTATCAGGAGCCTCAAGGAGGATTTGCACAGCGGTGCAACCGCAGCGTCTCTGTCTCGCTTCTATAAATCACTTGCTTACTTTTCATTTGCCGCGCAGCACTACGCAGAGAGGCAGACAAAGACTGACTGATTAAAACGTGCAGTCAGGATTTTCACCCTCCTTTTCAATGTGACTTTGTGTTGGTGGAGAGTAGGTGAGGCAGAGCAAAACACAAAGCTCTTCACAATAATTTTCCTTTTCGGTTTTTTTGCCATAATTGTGAATGCAATTATTTCAGAACAAGTTGAATCACTTAGCACATATTATCTTCTCCGACAACAATGCGCCACATAATTTTTTGACTTCTCCGTTTTACGTGTTTGATTTACTTTGTTCCTCTTTTGTCATTCAAAATCACGGCTGCGCTGTCTAACATAGACATTTTAACCTAGCAAACACTAAAATACAACGGGGACTAGATGAAAGTGATTTCCGCCTTACCTCAAGGCAGTCATTTAGCATAAACGCTCACAAATATATAAATGTGGTTTTACACAGAGGGGCTTTTCAACTGTTTTCAGATCTTTTTTTGGACAGATGAGTGGTAAATATGAGTTAGTGGGAAATTAGTTTTTATCATTGCAACAGAACAATTGCGAACACAACAATTTGTCCCACTTTTACTGCATATGAAAACAATGCAAAATCAGAGCGACAGAAGTTCTAAGCAACACAAACCTTGTGTAAATGACGTATTGCAAAAACATTTTAAAGTTGCAGTGGGTAGAATTGGAGCAAATATGATTAAAAAAAAAGTTATTTTTATAAAACGGTCACTATATCCTGACAGTCGTGCATTAGACAGGTAATCTGAAAGAAATCATGTGCCTCCGTGTCCTCCGGTGCTCCTAATGGCATCTGCAAGATTTCACAGACCGGAGGAAAACAACCAATCAGAGCCGAGCTGGAGCCTGCCGTCTCTGAGCAGCTGTCAATCACTCACAAATTTCAACCAAACTGTCAAACTAGGCAGCGCTGATCAAATATGAATCAATATTCTGTTACTGTAATGCCTATTTCTCGCCTCAAATGTTGTCAGAAACATCTGGTAGTGTACTGTTTAGCTGTAAAATGAGATCAGTTGAGGAAATACCAAGCACCGCCCACCAGGCGGAGCAAACTTTTTCATTTTACAGCTAAGCAGTACACTACAAGATGTTTCTGAAAACATTTGAGGCCAGAAATAGGCATCACAGTAACAGCTCTCCTTCTCTGAAATGACCTGTGATTGGCCAAAGTCTCCCATCACGGGCTAGATTTGTTAAAGCCTGAAAACAGAGCCATGAGGAGGTGCAGAAGTCTAGTTTTCTCTCAGAGCACTTGAATTACAATATGCTGTTATTATGGAATGTTTTACCCGATGATGCCAAAAATATTCTGCTTACTGCAGGTTTAACAGTAAAGATGAGCAACTGAAGTCAGAGATGAGAATGAAATGAAACCTTTTTTCAGGTTTACTCTGTGCAGACACAGACTATTGTACAGCAACTTTAAGCAACAACACCAATCATTTGCCCTTAATTCATTTTTCATTGAATACCCCATTGCACATTGTCATAGGGCACTGTCTACTGAAAGAGCAGCGGACACAGCGAATGTATTATGTGGAGGCATTTAATAAAAAATGCAAAGACCATAAAATTCAGTTCAATATTGATGGCTGGAAATGAAAAATAGCAGTTGTTTTAATGGCTGCAGGCACCACTGCACTGCAGAATTCCCAGCCTATCAGATCTGTGGCTTTGCATAGTTTGGTAATTAGCCTGTTTCCGTCTTTGTGTATTTCCTGGACAGCAGTAATGAACGTTGGGACGAGCTGAGGCTGTATCCGTCTTTTTGCATTCTGTCCTAATCAGTTTCCAGGTATCAGAAACGGTCTGCGTGTCCATTTTTCTTTCCCTGTGATCTCTCTCTAGCCTTCATGACATCAGACCCACATCAGAAGACCGATGCTTTCAAACTTCACCCAGACCCTCACCTCCTCTTCCCACAGTGACACAGAACATAGCACTTAGCCTGGGGACGCGCAGCCAGCAGCAGGCTGACCTTGTAGCGGCCCCGGCCGGCACCTCCGGGGGACCGTCCTTGGATCTTCTCTTACCTAACACCCCTGGACGCTCTCAGAGGCCTCAGACTCACAAGGCCGTTCCCCTCGCCAGAACCTGCGACACCGCTAAAAGCCAGGCCCTGACTGGAGGTCAGTGTGAATGGAAAGTCTGGAAGAAAAAAAAAAAAACAAGTCTCAGTGGAGAGAAAAGAAGCTGTGTTACAGCGTGGTGGCTAAGAACTAACAAAGGACTCACTGGTTAAGATTTGTGAAACAGCTTTTATTGATGCTCACTGTTTTATATTATATTTGAATAGTTTAATGCATAAACCTGTACGGTATTTTAGCCTCTTCCGAATTCTTTACGTGCTCTGTCAATGTGCTTTCTTTTGAATGATAAATACTTAAATTTCAGTCTATTTGTTGATAGAAGGACATACTTTTCAAATGCTGTTAATCAAATTTTAGTTAATATCCTTGAATCCTCTGAAGACATTTTAAATATGTTGAATTGGACCTTTTACATTTTTTTAAAAATTTGGAATCTGTACTTTAAGCATTTTTTCCTCAATCTTTCTCAAACAATACATATACCAACCCTGTCTCCGACAAAATTGCATTCCCATATTACCAAACTGCATTCTTAATTATGTTTCAAGGGAGTCGTATTTTCTCCCAGATTATGGTTGCAGTTTTATATAGTTTTAAACAAGTGGTTAAAATTGTACAGTGAAACAAAATAAAACAAAAAAGTGCTACAAAACTACTACATTAGGTTTAGTAGAAAAACATCATGATTTGGCTTAAAATGACTATGTTTGTTATCTTATTTAAGCTACGTACATAAATTACGTGGGACACGAATAGCGGTCTCCTGGGTGTAAGTCCTGTGTTTGTCCCTACGAAGACTTCCGTTGACTGTCATCAGAAACGTATTTGTGATACGTCACAAACAAAAGTAATCCGCGTTAAAATACGTTTTCCTCGAAAATTAATTCAAAATTAAATAAAATAAAAAATGTGCTTTCACAAAGGTTTCACACCATACTGATTTTTCACTAAAATTCACTAGTTCTACAAACTGAACAGTGATTAAAAGAGTTGAATTTGCTCTTTTGACTTCTGTGTTACGAGCGAATTTAGCTGTTAAAAAATGAGATACAGTAAGGCTCGTAGTGTTGGCAATAAGTGGGACTTCAGAGAACAAATTCAGACATTAAATGAATACAGTTTATGGTATTGTGGTAGCAAGGCATCTTGAATAAAGTAAATCTTAATTGTTTCTCTATAACATTACTCGTGGGTGGCACAGTAGTGTAGTGGTTAGCACTATCGCCTCACAGCAAGAGGGTTGTAGGTTCAAACCAAACAAAGTTAAAGTTTAAAAAGTACATATCAAAAGTATTATTTACTCAAAGTTTTACACTCAAAAACTGGTCATGTTATTGTCTTAAAAGAGAAAATGTTATATGATGATGATGATGTTATACGACAGACCAATTAAATTAAAGAACACCTTAAACCTGCAGTAATCAGAATGTTTTTGGCATCATCGGGCAAAAGTTCCATAATAATCTTTCAGCATATTGTAATTCAAGTGTTCTGAGAGAAAACTAGACTTCTGTACCTCCTCATGGCTCTGTTTTCAGGCTTTAGAAAATCTGGCCCGTGACGGGAGACTTTGGCCAATCACAGGTCATTTCAGAGAGATAGAGAGCGTTCCTATTGGCTGTTCATTCAACAGAGGCAGCTGTCAATCACTCACAAACTCCGATCAAACGGTCAAACTAGGCAGTGTTGATTAAATATCAATTAATATTCTGTTGCTGTAATGCCTATTTCTCTCCTCAAATGTTTTCAGAAACATCTTGTAGTGTACTGTTTAGCTGTAAAATGAGAAAGTTTGCTCAGGCTGGTGGGCGGTGCTTGGTATTTCCTCAACTGATCTCAACATTGGCTGCCGGGGTCACAAATTTTCTCATTGATTGACGGCAAGGCTCCAGCTCGGCTCTGATTGGTTGTTTTCCTCCAGACTGTGAAATCTTGCTGATGCCATTAGGAGCACCGGAGGACACCGGAGGACACAGAGGTACAAGATTTTTTTCAGATTACCTGTCTTATGCATTACTGTCAAGATTTAGTGACCGTTTTATAATTTTTTAATCACATTTGCTCCAATTCTACCTACTATCACGCATAGGCTACATTGTACATAAAGCACAAGCAAAAATGAACTGCACAAATAAACCATCTACGTCCATGTAACTTGCTTGTTTTTGTATCTTGGACCACTGATTCTATTATCTACTTAATTCAACCATGAGAAAATTCTCAAAATAAGAAAACCTATTACAGGCTAAATGTATGATCTCAGTAAAATGACTTTGGCCACTGAACAGCGTCGATGTTGTAGAAAGTCATCTGTGCTAAGCGTTTTTTTTCTGTTATCTTGTCATCCTTGCTGCTGCAGATTCCATAAAGGGATGGTTAAGATGATAATGAAAATAGGCTGGATGTCTGACCACTATGAATATAAACATGTTGGAAAATCTGCATGACAGTCCTATGAAAATTGTGGTTGCTAAGGAGGCATTTATGTATATTAACCCTGTAAAGTAGCCTCTTTAAATTCATGAGAATCAGCAAGTTTACCCTCCTCTCCCTTCCCACCTCCCCAACCAATCCAAACTCTCTGCACAACAAATAATTTCATCCTTCCTTCACTAGCTCTACAGGTTCACTTTCACTTCAGTGCTTCAAATGGAAAAGTTTCCCACTTCTGTGCCAACTTTCCGTTTATGCGCCTGTATTATAGATAATGTGCCTTCGCTTAGACGGGAAATAACTCCTGTCATAAGTGGACATTTCACAATCTACAAGTGCTCCTAAAATCACCAGATTTTCTACAGGTATTTCCATGTAATTTATCCTGCTTTTCTACATCTGCGATGCTCCTCCAGCGTTCTCGTTTGCGTGGTCCTAACAATCCATCCTTCACTTCTCGTTACCCGGCGGCAGCGTGATACGCAGTAATTCTGATGATGACAAATTGTCACAAAGGTCACATTTGTTTGTGGACGAGAAATAATGAGATACAACAACAGCGAAAAAAAGCAAACAGACATATTGTTCTGGCTTCTCCAGTGACTTTAACAGTGATCAGTGCCAGAGGCGGCTCCTCTCGCTGCTAATTACAGTGGTGTGACATCCGTGTGGGCAGCGGGGTCGTTAATGCTAAGAGACCTGGGGTGCTGTTTTCTTTCCCAGCAGAGTTATGTGTTAATGATACACGCAAACAAACACTCCAGCAAAGGACAACTTTTCATGCGTATGAATAATGCATGGCAGCCAACAATCAAGGCATTTAAAACAAAACAGGATAACTGGAGGCTGTGTAGGAGAGATTGAGCTCTGTGCGTTTTCAGCAGCTGCGTATGTTTTATAAGAGGAATACGTGAAACCGAGACCCTGACAGCGAAGGTAGGAGGTTTTGGGTGTGTTTTTGCGTGTGTACGTGTAGGTGTGTGTGCTGTGATGGAGATCTGGGTGACCTTCAGGGAACAGGTGTTGGTGTCAGCATTTACTCTGTCACGGCACATTGAGCAGCATTGTACAAACACACACAAGAGAGGGAGGGGTGAGGGGGGAACGAGAGAGATGGAGAGATACAAGGAGGAAACACATGATAGTGGATCAGGAGGATTTATGGAGAGAGATTCATATTTGATACCAAAAAGACACACACACACACATAGTCTAAAGAGCAGTGAAGAAAGTTACACACAAGTACTTCTACTTAAAGCTGCAGTAGGTAGAATTGGAGGGGTTTTTTTTTTATAAAACGGTTACTATATCCCGACAGTTGTGCATGAGACAGGTAATCTGAAATAAATCATGTGCCTCTGTGTCTTCTGATGCTCCTAATGGCATCTGCAAGATTTAACAGACCGGAGGAAAACAACCAATCAGAGCCGAGCTGGAGCCTGCCGTCTCTGAGCAGCTGTCAATCACTCGCAAACTCCGATCAAACGGTCAAATTATGCAGCACTGATCAAATATGAATCAATATTCCGTTACTGTAATGCCTATTTCTCTCCTTAAATGTTTTCAGAAACATCTTGTACTGTACTGTTTAGCTGTAAAATGAGAAAGGTTGCTCAAGCTGGTGGGTGGTGCTTGGTATTTCCTCAACTGATCTCAATATGGCTGCCGGGTCACAAACTTTTTCTCATTTCTATTACAGTAACAGAATATTAATTCATATTTGATCAGCTCTGCCTAGTTTGACCGTTTGATCGGAGTTCGTGAGTGATTGACAGCTGCCTCCGTTGAATGAACAGCCAATAGGAACGCGCTCTCTCTCAATGAAATGACCTGTGATTGGTCAAAGTCTCCCGTCAAGGGCGGGAGATTTTCTAAGCCTGAAAACAGAGCCATGAGGAGGAGCAGAAGTCTATTTTTTTCTCAGAGCACTTGAATTACAATATGCTGAAAGATTATTATGGACATTTTTGCCAAGATTCCTATTTCAATTTGAATAACTGTTCAAGGCCTAAACAAGTAAAACTCTCCAATATTTAAACTATTAAACTACTAAATGAAAACAGCAAAGAAAAATGTCTGAAAATGTAAAAAGAGTTATGTAGCTGAACTTTTTTTTAAATTTCCTCTCCTATTAATCCTCTGATGACTTCTCAGATATTATCTTACAACTTTTTAGGAGGCACTAGCAGTTAAAACTGCTACAGCTGCAACAGTAAAATACCTCTTACACATTGACGCATCAGTATTAAAGGTGCAGTGTGTAACATCTGGCGACATCTAGTGGTGAGGTTGCAGATTGCGCACTCCCCCATGTGCAAAGCGTGTAGGAGAACTACGGTGGCTGACATGAAAATGTGAATGGCCCTATCTAGAGCCAGCTGTTGTAAGAGTAGCATAGATCATTTAGAGAATAGCAGAGTCAGAGTGTAGAGTGTGTGTGTTCATGGGAAGTGAGAGAGAGAAAGTGGTGGCGAATGTGTGAGCGAACAAGTGAGCTAGTGGAGCAGAAGACAGAGTTAGTTTGGCTTTGAGAATATCAAGTGAATGTTCAGTGGAAGTTGCAGTTTGTGCAGAAATAAATGTTGCAGCTCCTCAAGACCAACAGAGGTTTCCTGTGTATTATTTCCCGACGGCTGAGTGGAGTGACGGCAGGGGTAAATTACGGAGCAGTAACGTTATTGTCTCTGGCCCAAGCAGGAAAAGTTAACACAGTGGTTTATCCGTTCTGGGCTACTGTAGAAACACGGCAGCCAGCTCTGTGAAGAGAGGACCCGCTCCTTATGTAGATATAAACGGCTCATTCTTAGGTAACGAAAACAAGATTCTTATTTTCAGGTGATCATACACTAAAAAAAAAACATACTTATTAATATTATATTTAGGGCTGTCAAAGTTAACATGATAATAACAGGTTTACACAAATTCATTTTAACGCTACTAATTTCTTTGACACATTTCTGAAGTGGTAGCCGGCTCAGTTTTAAAGCTAGAGTGAAGATACTGGTATCATATGACACTAAAGACCTAAGGAATCCACTGGTACCAACCATGTCATGGCTTGTCGCGAAGGAGGTTAAATAACGGTCCAAAGTTAAGCTAAATTCGGCGAGGAAAAACTAGCATGGCCATTTTCAAAGGGGTCCCTTGACCTCTGACCTCAAGATATGTGAATGAAAATAGGTTCTATGGGTACCCACGAGTCTCCCCTTTACAGACATGCCCACTTTATGATAATCACATGCAGTTTGGGGCAAGTCATAGTCAAGTCAGCACACTGACACACTGACAGCTGTTGTTGTCTGTTGGGCTGCAGTTTGCAATGTTATGATTCAAGCATATTTTTTATACTAAATGCAGTACTTGTGAAGGTTTCTGAACAACATTTGTCATTGTTTTGTGTTGTTAATTGTATTCCAATAATAAATATATACATGTATTTGCATAAAGCAGCATATTTGTCCACTCCCATGTTGATAAGAGTATTAAATACTTGATAAATGTGTGATTAATTGCGATTAACTATGGACTATCATGGGATTAATCGCAATTAAATATTTTAATCGACTGACAGCCCTAATTATATTCCACTTCTGCCAATAGATCCCCCTAAATGTTACAAACCGTTCCTTTAATAATTTATTATAATACTGTAGGTCAGTCACAGGGGCAGATTTTCTGCTGAATGAGTGATTTTACTTTTAATACTTTAAGTAAGTTTAACTCATAATTCTTCTGTACTTAGTAGGATTTTAAATGCAGGACCTTTAAATCACATGTGTTTCTTTACACAATTGTACTGTAGGCATTATTAAATCTAAAAGACCACTGAAAGGCACAGTGAAGACATGGATTCACAACTACATGAGAACCTGTAAGATCCTGCTGTTATCCTTTTAGGTGCTTCAGAAAAGAGCAACCTCTCAGCAACAACAAGAGGGGAGCTTAAACACAGCACAGCAGAAGTCCTTGAATGTAGATTAGCAGGTAATAGAATTCCCATTCATGTCCTCATTATTTAGTGGGTTGGTTAGGAGGGATATTTTACAGTCACTGCACAGGTGGTTTATGGGTAGAAGGAGCCGAGCATCTGTTTAACGTGCGACAAGAATCACACACCATGTTGCGTCAGACTCAATTGCTTTCAATTTTCCCCTCCAACATTCATCTGGACTATTGTAACAAGCAGATCAATATGGGTAAATAAAGACAGAATACCCTGTGATATCATTCCAGTCAGCCACCGATAATCACTCACACAAGCACAACCTGCTGTGTTTCCAGACTGCACCTGCTCAATATGTTTCCAATCCAAAGAAAAATTATTTAGTCTTTACTTAAATTACCGTAAGCTTTGTGCGTGTGTGTGTGTGTGTGTGTGTGTGTGTGTGTGTGTGTGTTTTCTACATGCATCGTTGTACACAATATACTGTATTTTATGTGCTTGTGCACCGTCTCACACAACACAGCAGCCTCTGCATTGGGAACGTAATGAGATTTCTGGTCCCGCTAATCGCTTCATTTTTTTCATCCCATTGTCGACAGAGGGAAACACACACTCACACAAATCTGGGTTTAAGAACAGATCAAAAGCGTCTGTAATCTCTAGCTTAGGACGCGGATCTTGGGGAAAAAACTGCTGCGCTTTTTCATGCGAGATGCGCTCATCTCCCGAGTTAATTATTGCAGCTGCTAAGACAATGAAATGCCTTAAGCAAGAGAGCAACGGTGAAAGAGGAATTAGATGCTTCAGGTCATTTGAGTAGAGCAACTTTCGGTAAAACAAAAAAAATATATATCTACTCCAATTAACTAAGTCTGAATTTGGGACAACTCCATTGCTTCCACTGTTCTAAACCATCTAAATCCTGCATAGAACAGGTTTAAATATGTACAGAGGAGTCTGTTAGTTGTTGTGAAATCACACATGTCTCATTGTTCCTGCATACTGGATGTGGAAGGACACAACACCCATGAGAATTAAGTGCCGATTTCCAGCTTTAAGGGAATGAATGTGCTCACATCCCTACGTTTTCTACAAATCAAACAAATTTGTACTTTTTCCCTACGACACAGGTTAGGTTAGGAAGTATGGAAGCATGGGAAGTGACTGATTCACTGCACAAAGCATGCTGGGATGACCTATTATGCGGACCGAACTGGTGGCGCGACGAGGGGTCAGGACAATTTCGAAAATTCTAACATCAATCTGCAGCAACAGCTCTGAACTATAGTGTACAACCAGGAAATGCGAAAGCGAGACTAATGATCAGAGTTGAATCTATCCATGTAATATTTTTTCAGTGAATGTCTTACATTCAAAGATATTTTTCAGCTGAGTTCAGAACAGGAGTGATGCTAACTGCATTTTATCCAGAATCCACTTTTTGAACAACATACTGTACATGGTTTAAACAGCTTTTTTCCCCTCATATATTTATGTCATAATCATCCATCTGACAGAAAACGGTTTGTACTGTTGCTTTTTCATAAACAAAACACCCTTGTGTGGAGCTGGTAAAGAAGGGGGTAGGATGGATTGTAGGATGAACAAGCGGGACAGGGCGGACGTGAATTTATGCAAATTGGTCGCGTATAGTGGGGCTGCACCGAAATAACGGCACCTGACATAACGTTCACACACTTGAACATAAGCATATGTTGTTTTGGGGCACTAACTGTGCAGTAGTAGCATTATAGAATGCAGAATTTAACTGCACAGCAGCTGCTGGCATAGACAACAAGGGCAGCAACGTCTGTAATTCGTTATTCATATTAAATTAACCACTGGTAGTCGCTAGTAGTCGCATGGAAATCACAGCTTGTTTTCTTCCGTAAACGTGTCACGTGATAGTAGCATGACGAATCAGGGAAGGACAAGTCGTGACGGATAAGACACAATCAAGAAGAAGAAACGTGGATGTCTGCGTCATTGTTTTCAAAGGTCTCCGTTTCTGCCTGTCCAGACAAAAAGGCAACCCCAGAGTTTACAAAGTAAAACGGCATCAGCAGCGTTTTCAAATGTCACATGTGGAGTAGTGTGGACGCTATAATAAACGTAGCAAAAGTTCAAAACGTATTTAATGTGTATGTAGCCTGAATCAACTGAGGCTGTTGTTTTTCTCGGGAGGACAGTCTCATCCACATTGGGTAAAGAGTGTAGGATTCATAGCCCGTGGTACATCACAGTTTTTGGACAATGCAACGGGACAATGATCCTAAATACACAAACGAGGAGTTTTTCATGGCCAAAGAGTGAAATTATTCATCATGTGTTTCATTTGCTGAAAGCCACATTAAATACAAAAATCCCCCAGAATAGGCAAGAAGTGCAAATGGCCTCAACTAGGAAACAAACCGGCTGATATCTGTTGATATACTCAAAGGCATTGTCATTAAAACTTGATTGCAATTTGCAACCAAGTATTAATGATAATAGCTTTACTAGAAAATACCTTGTGGAGTTTTTACTAGACTCTGAATGTAAACATATATATATAAACATAATTTTTTTTTACAAGAAATCTCCACAGGGGACCTTTAAGTTTATGTTACAGGAACTTGTTACAGTAATATTATTAACAATGTGTCATCTCTATTTTATTTGCTTGCTGTATGCTTTGTTCTATGTACTCCTTTTAATTGTAAAGCGTATAGAGTGGTGCAGGGATGATGTATTTTTGTAGGCCAACCAGGAAGTTAGTAACACACTGGTTCCCTCGACGAAAAGCCAATGGGATTTTTCCATTGGGTTTTGGATTATTGCAGAAAGTAAGCTCTGTTGAAAAACACAAGTTTATTATATTTAACATGTTTTGTTCTGTAAGATAATCTTCACAAATGAACACCACTTTATGAATATTGAAGTGTGAATGCAATCAACAGAAGTAAAAAGCTTACATTAGGCCATAAACAAACTACACCACGGTAGCATGACCGTGAGTATACACAACAAGGCTGTATGTAAAGGCGGACTAGAGTTCGCCATGATGACTCTTAGCAGTCTCATTTAGCCACTTGTTAGCAACCGCCTTTTTTAAGACACGTAAAAGCTTCAAAATACCTGAGTGGGATATTTACTGATGTATTTTATATCGTAGAACAAAATGTTAAAATCTCTTTCAGACATTTAACTAAAAACCCAGACGAGGGAACCGGATGTGCTAAAATGCGAACTCATTTCCAGATTTTAGGACTCATTCCTGTAGCACTCTACTGGGACCATACTGAACTTTAAACAACAATGGATTGATTGTTCAAGTAGTATCTGTCCTTTAAAAGTGGGGGACTATGTATAAAAAGGGATAACATTCCTGCACTCGTTTTCTTATGTGGATTCAAACACCCTCAGATTAAAGCTGAGAATCAGCACTTTAACATCATAGTCATTGTTTTATTTCCCATAGTTGTGTATTTGCAGAGGTCTCTCTCGAACTGACTCTGATTAGTTTGATTTCCATGTCAGGTAAAATGTTCTCAACAGAACTATTGCCTCATCAATCAACATTAGCTCAGTGAAGCATTTAAAACACAAGTGTTGAGAAATTAATATGTATGAGTTATTAGTGTTGATTGCATATATACATTATAAATATATTAACCAGAGATGTGTTTCTGTTCAAAGGATGGTAAAAAAACATTTAACTTATTTTAATGAATCAGTTAAGAGTGTGATCGCACAGCACCGTTGGAGAATTAAGCCTTTCAATCATGACAGTGGGAGCAACACATTTGGAGAAACAATAGTTTCAGTGAATACATTCAACATAACAATCCAAATCCAAAGTAAAAATAACGCTGTATTTATTCATTGTTGCAATCACATGGCATTTTGTGGGTGCACACTGAATAGCAAAATGAAGACAAAACAGAGGGAACGAGATGAAAGCTGTGTCGAGTTTCTGAAAATGTTTCGGTTTTTCCTCGTTCCTGTGTCTTTTTTTTTTTCCCTCTGCTGTATTTTTCCAGAGGAACATGAGATTCAGCAAACGGCTGCTGTGAGCAAACAAAGCAAACAAATGACACAGTCAGTCCTCATTGTAACTTAGCGGTGATGGATGGTGATGTGCCCTGAAAACACGGTAAGAAATACTCTCTGTTGTTGTAAATGATGTTCTTGCAAATAAGAGGAATGTTTGGAAACTATCTCCGAGATCCTGACTGACGCTCAAAACAAGCCGCAGACGATTCATCACATTTTAACGTTTCCACATTACATGCGCTTCATTATCTGGAAAGAACACGGCAGTCAAATTAATAAGGCAAATAGTCTTTTCTTCTCTATCTACGGGGGAGAGAGCGTCTTGTGACGGATGTATTTTAAGTGTAGACAGTGTTCGGACAATTAGCTCCTACTTCGGTCAGAAAAATCCAATTAAGTGGATCTATAACCCCTGGTCAGTGCTTTTTTTTTTTTTTTTAAACAGCCTTAGGATTGTATGGCATGTGTGATCGAAAATGGTCACCAGGGAGATATGAAAAATGTTGAAACATATAGGTCTCGATATTGTATTTCACAATCGAACAGCTATCAACAGCTGTGAATTCTTTACAGCTGGAAAAATACAAATCTTCAGCATTCCCTTAATCAATAAATGGCCTGACAGTAACCTCAGCCATATGCTTCTCATAGACATGCGTTTGGATTACCCCGCATTAAACATCTGTGTCTCCTAAATGCCACTGTTTGTCGCCTCTGAAGTGTCTCAATTACCACTGATGCTATCGGAGCCTAAGTGGGCCCACGTGGCGTAGGTTGCGGGGCATTTGTTAAGTGGGCCTTTGTCGTCGCGTTTCAGGGTTAATGCGGAGTGTGAGCTAATCCACTGGCCACTCAATAGCTTTAACAGCGCATGAAATCTCTTTTGTTAGTAAACCCTGTGCTTCGGGCCATATCTGAAATTGATCACTGTTCCCGCTCCCTTCCTCTCGTCATGGTGCTTTGGAGGAAGGAGTATCGACAGACATCCGCGGGAAGGGAAATAGGCACTGATAGAGTCTGCTGGGAGGAATTAATAGAGGCAGAACAGAGAGGGAACACCACTGAGAGATGGTCATCTATCTATCTATCTATCTATCTATAGAATGTAATTAAAAATCCTTAGGTTTTGGTCTGTCGCTCAAACAAAACAAGCAATTTAAAGATGTCACCTTGCAGTGGCCATTTGTCACCACTTTCTGACATTTCATACATTTTTAATGATTTATTGATTAAAAGGCCACTCTGGCAATTTAACGTTTTACTTCCATAAAGAAACTCACAAGAGACATATTAGAAAGAGAAAATGATGCAGCAGAAGCTGAGATATCAAGACTTATAGTCCCCAGAATGGGTTAAGCTCCAAAACCACTGAATCCTACAATTCCCAACATGCAACCCAATAGCGTCTTTCTTTCATTAGACCCTCACTGATCTGGTAAACGCTTTGAAACTCCAAGAACCCAATTTTTTTAAAGGCTTTCTATTAAAAATTGTGTGGTCTCCTAGTCAAAACCGAGATACCCATTTGACATCATCAGGTTAGTTTTCTAATTTTTTTAAATACATTTTCACAGTAGTACTCCTCGTGACAATAAACTTCTTATATACAGTCTATGAATTCTACACATGAAAAAAAGTGGATGTAGTCACCATAACGTCACCCATTGGTTTGTGGACTGCCGTTTCGAAGCCTGAAGTTCGGCATTTTGGCCGTCGACATCTTGGTTTTGGGCCGTTGCCATCTTGGCTTTTTGGAACCAGAAGTGACATGAGAGGGTGGAGCTAAGTACAACCGAACGCTGAATAAGGCATTTTTAGGCAACCAAAGGGGTTATAATTAACTTTCATGAACTGAACACATCGTGAAACGGTTAAAGTTGAAAGCCAAAAACATGGAAAACACTCAGACTGGAAAACACCGTGGTAGCAATCTGTCAATCATAAGGTAGACAGCATGCCCTAAAACATACCCTGCTTTATGGCCTATTTGACTCTAAATGGGACCATAATTTACTAAATGAACATCATGCTGTACAGAAGAAGACTTGAAACTAGCAATTGAGACCATAAACTCATGTTTACAATGTTTACTGAGGTAATAAACCAAGTGAGAAGTAGGCTCATTTTCTCATACACTTCTATACAATCAGACTTCTTTTTGCAACCAGAGGAGTCGCCCCCTGCTGGCTGTTAGAAAGAATGCAAGTTTAAGGCACTTCAACATTGGCTTCACCTTTCCAACCCGGAGGTTGCACACTGCTAGAATTGGTGGCCTGCCCCTTTAATTTGAAAAATAATGGACACATTAGTTGAATCATAATTAGTACTTGCAGCTCTTTACGTTATTATTTGTGCTTATATGGTACTTGACAACAAAGCCACATTGAGATTTTAATGGGATAACACACCGTAGCCAAAATAGTGGAGTGTTACAAACATGCACCCTGTGGTCGAGGCAAACATTGAGACAGATGTCAGTTTGACTGGTGCCCAGATATCCATAGTTTCAGTGCTGCTGACATATGTAGGAGTTGGCATTCATGATGTCCAAAACGTCCATCAGAAACCCATGAGCACTCCAACTTCCTGCTTTTACTGTAATTGCTTTATCGCACTAGCAACTGCTTAAATTGAGAAAAACAACACATTCTCCCACTGTGCAGCAGGAGCATGTGGGCAGATTTTACGCATTCCCTTCACCGCCTGCTTAAATGCAAGTAAGACGTTTTATTCTAAAAGCAGTAAACAGGTGCAGGAAGGCCTTTTGTTTGCAACAGCACAGCAGCCCAGATGCCAGAGTGAAGCAGAGTGAGTTTTTTTGTATTGAGTGCTCAGTCATGATTTTTAGACTGTGGAAGGATAGATCGTGAGCTGGGAATGAACAAATGCATGGAATTGAATATGCTTTACCTCCACTCAGTTAAATTCTTCAACTGGAAAATTGTGGACTAATAGTATTAAGAACCAAAATGACAAATGGGAAGTTGTATATTCACAATGCCCAGTGCAGCCATACATTAATAACTCTTTGGGACATTTGCTGAGCTGAAATATTGATTTTCTTTTTCAAGGACATAGTGTTCTCGTGAAGTCCGAAAATAAATCACTGAAAAGTTGCACCAAAATCTGTCCATTGTATTCAGCATACATCAAACCCATAAAATGTTTGTTTTCTGTTGTGAAAACAAACATACCGCAATTCTTTTGCCCCCGTAAACCAACCATTATACCCATTAGAGGGCTATCGGTCCAGGTTTTATTGTCCGTGTTTGACAAGAGACAAACCACTAAGTGCAAAGTCGCCAGGCTTCTATATTGAACCCGTTAAGAGCTCTGTTTATGTGTTATTATGTACATTGTTCTGCACCACTTTGAAGGCTTATTTTGTTCCCAGATCACAGCTTTTATTTTTTTTCCCCCCTCATTCTCACTCGCCTCCCATTTGATATTTTGCCAGTGACTACGGAGGCAAATCCAACAGATGTTTCCAAGGCCACTGGAGTGAAACTAGCAAACACTCATTTGATTGTTTTGTGATTTTTTTGGCAGCAATCGGGACATTTCGTGCCCTCTGTTCAAAAGAGAGCACCATGAGAAAACTTTTCTCTCCTTAAGTGATGGGTGAAATATAAAGTTCTGGTGCTGTGGTGCATCCTCCTGGTATGTGTGCACCCTCCTCTCAGAAAGAAAAAAAAAAAAAAATCTGTGAGCTTTGAGTGACTGACAGCTGATGGGTCTATGTCAAACTTTTGAAAGATGTGTCTGTCTCCGAAGCATTTCTGTGTGCATGTGTCTGTCCTCACATCTCCAATCGGCCATGTTTCTGACTATGATCAATCAGCATCAGTGTCTTTAGCTGGAGCCATGCCTCCCCACCCTTAACAAATCTCTACACCGCTCCCCTCCTCTACAGCATCTTCTGATCAGCGGCAGCCTCGGAGCGGGCTGCTGTACGTGGGGGGGGGAGGAACAGCTGCACGGCTCTGTGACACATGACAAGTGCAAGTTCCAGCTCTGATCCGTTTTCTGTAAAGAATCATTAGCTGCAGAAAACGCAGCTGTGTCACGCAGGTTCACAGCTCAATCGCTACAATCTATCCCCCCTCTCTGGATTCTACCTCGGAGCGGGATGAGACGGAGACGTCCCCCTGCACCGTCTCTTCTCTCACACTTCCCATTACCCGTTTATTTATTTCATTCTTTAATGAGCTGACCTTAACGAGCGCTGACAGCGTGTCTGGCGTCTGGGCCTCCTCATCACTGTCACTGGAACGACCTCCTCCCAAGTGACAAACTCGTGTCTAAATGGGGATGTGAGAGGCTGCTGGGCTATGTTTAACTAGCAGGGCACCTACAGAGACAGCCTTGTCTAAGGGGTTGGCTTCACGTTTTCAATACCGCCTCTCAATTGTTCTTTTTTTTTTTTTCTCTTCCTGATGCTTGATTGTGGAGAGATTTGGGGCGTGAGATGAAAGCCATGTTGTCAAGCTGTCGGTTTCTCTGCTTGACACACACTTGGAAGTTGAGTAGGTACCATGGGGGGGGGGGGCTGGGCTCTTGTGATGTTACAGACAATTGCACCGCTCCAGTTCCCTGTGTCATCTATCCTGCTGTTTATAAAAGACTGTGTGACCTGCCTCTGCTTCCACTGAGAGACGTGGGACTTGATGTGTGTTAGCTCCGCCTCTTACACAGACAACAATGATGCAGAAACTAACAAGCAAAAGGGCTTTGATCGAACAGATATCCTTCAAATTTCATTTAGTTTCATTTCATTTTTTGGTTTATTTAAACCTGCAGTAGGCAGAAAGTTTTTCGAATCATTGGACAAAAATACCATAATAACCTTTCAGCATATTGTAATTCAAGTGTTTCAGAGAGAAAACTAGACTTCTGCACCTCCTCATGGCTCTGTTTTCAGGCTTTAAAAAATGTAGCCTGTGAAGGGAGACTTTGGCCAATCACAGGTCATTTCAGAGAGAGAACCTTCCTATTGGCTGTTCAATCAACAGGCAGCTGTCAATCACTCGCGATCTCCGATCAAACGATCAAACTAGGCAGTGCTGATCAAATATGAATCAATTCTCTGTTACTATAATGCCTATTTCTCGCCGGTGCTTGGAAATACCAAGCACCGCCCACCAGCTGGAGCAATCTTTCTCATTTTACAGCTAAACAGTACACTACAAGATGTTTCTGAAAACATTTGAGGAGAGAAATAGGCATTACAGTTACAGAATATTGATTCATATTTGATCAGCGTTGCCTAGTTTAACCATTTGGTCGGAGTTTGCGAGTGATTGACAGCTGCTCAGAGACGGCAAGGCTCCAGCTCAGCTCTGATAGGTTGTTTTCCTCCGGTCTGTGAAATCTTGCAGATGCCATTAGGAGCACCGGAGGACACAGAGACACATGATTTATTTCAGATTACCTGTCTCATGCACTACTGTAGGGATATAGTGACCGTTTTATAAAATAACTTTTTTTAAATCATATTTGCTCCATTTCTACCTACTGCTGCTTTAATGACAATATAACAACATATAAACAATAAATCCACATTAATGAATACACCCATATGACATATATCAGACCTTAATGACAACATGACTGTGTGTCTTTCAACCATTTTTAAACATTAGTTAGTAAATAGACACAAAACACTCTCATTTGGCCTCCTAAATCTCCCTGTGTGGTAACAGATGAGGACGGTATAGCGGAGGACCAGTGATAGACTGTATCTGTCAGGGTTACCTTAGCAGAGGAATAATGACGCCTCCTGGTAGAATTAAACTGATGAAACCATTAATTCTGTAAACACAAATTGCACTGAACTTTTCAAATCCCCAACAAACTACGATGGCAAACACTAATGAACAATTTATCTCAATGAATCCATTTGTTTCTCATTAGTCAGCACTGCAGTCAGTGTTTGGGTTTTGCATGTGCATTGTGTGAGTCGCTCCCCCGAGTACTTACAGAAACTGGCCACATTTCCTCTCTCTGCTTTTATCAGCATTTCTGTTTGGTAAATTTGTGAGTGCTGCTCAACTCACACTGCAAATGACTAACAAGGACGGTGTTCCAGTAATACAAATGTTTTGTTAGACTTTGCATCTGCGATTGAAGCATTTTTAATGTTTCCAGCACAGAAGCCTTCAGAAAAGCTGCACACTGTGATCTCTATCTGGAGTTTAGAAAAAAGATATTCAATTATAGTGCTGGAAGACAAAATTTCCATCTACAACTAAAAATGTATTTTAGGTTTATATTTGACAGCAGTGTTAAAATAATAGTTTGACAGTTTGGGGAAATACACTTCTTAGCTTTTTTGCCAGGAGTTAGATGAGAAGATTGATACCACTCTTATGTCTGCATGGTAAATATGAAGCTACAGCCAGCAGCTGGTTAACTTAGCTTAGCTTACAGCTAGCCAAGCTCAGTCCAAAAGTAACAAAATCAACCTACCAGCATGTTATATCTCATCTCTTTAATCCTTACAAAATCCAATGTGTAAAAATGACGTTGAAGTTGGGGTTTAATGGGGGGTTTTATAAGCCAGACCATACTTGCCAACCATGTGACCTTAAAAATAGGGAGGAATGTAAAACCAAAGCGGGGGGGTCTGGTGGTCCTCCCCAAGAAAAAAATGAGTTTCAGAAACTTTGTATCCTGACTCTAAAAGACTGAAAATAACAAAATAATTACACTGCAACAGCATTTTTATATTAAACTTTTAATTTACCTTTAATTCTCAGAAAAGAAAAATGAATAATAATATTCGCCCCTCTGGTGTAAACTTGTGTGTATCTCTAGCACAAACTAATATTCATTAGTTTTTATTAATTTTTTGCCCCTGCTTGAGTATTTTTTTCAGATAGTGTCTCAATTTCTCTCTCCGTCTCTCACTGAAGGTCCTTTCAGACACAACGTGACAATGGCACTACTGCGCTCTGAAACCCGTTATTTCCTATTGCTTGCGTTGCGCCACGCCGGCTTTTCGCTACGTCAAGCGAAGCCCCACTCTGGGGGCTGCACGCTGTTATGTGCACTTAACCCAGCAGCAAGCACAGCTCAAACATGAGCTCAAACTGCGCTGTGTCGCTAGCATAGACTGCTCTCTTCCACCGGGAAATGATATTTGGTGTAGCTCTATTGTCGTCTGGGTGGAAACAGAGCTTAGACGCTGTCCAGTGTCAGAAACAGCTTCAGATAACGAAAATGAAAAAAAAAAAAAGCATGAAAATTTGCCATAAATCTGAAGAAACACAGGAGAAATGTGACCCCGGGAGGAAACCAGGAGAGGGCAATGAAAAACGTGAGTCTCCCGGGAAAATCAGAAGGGTTGGCAAGTATGAGCCGGACTATTTCATGGCCGGGCGCAATGACTTCCTGGAGTCGTCAATGTGAGGTTGCCAGGCAACCAGCTGAGTCACTGCTCCTGGACATTAATGTGATCTATTGTTCTTCTCTTCTCAGCACATAAGCACTGTTCAGATTAAATGTATGGCCATAAACTGATGATTCACATTTAGTTTTCTATTTTCAGTAAACTTGTAGACTCCAGCTTTATTTTCTTTCTACACGCAATAGAGAAGAAACGAAGATAACTGCTACGAGTTTTAACCTAACAAAAGACATTTTAAGGGGCAGCAACAGAAAGGAAGAATTTAACTTTAGTATAGGTCTTCCTTCTGTTTTTGAAGATCCAACACCAAAGTACAGAACATTACAAAAGAGGCTGACAAGGTCTGTGCTATTTGTCTTTCAGACCATTGTCTTTTTCTTTTCTTTCTTTTTTTTTTTATCTCTGCCGCCATCTGGTCACAACAACAGAAGCTGGATAATACTGTTGCTGTTCCTCTTCATCACATCTAGATGTAAATACATATGTGTGCTGATGTTAACACGCCATTCTGACCCAACAGATTGACGATTGACACAAAACTCCCACAGGTTAACTATTTCATTACTCTCCTTTCAGTCTGTGTTGCCCTTTTCAACAAGTTTCAATGTCAAAAGTGTACATCTAGTTAATTAGCTGCACCCTAATGATGGCAAACTTGAATACGAATTTGCATTACAAAAAATCCAGTGGACTTCCGGTTATGGCTCGTGCTCTGTTGCTAATCCTGAAATGAATAATATCTAAACAATCCCAATCAACGGAAAAAGTGTCACAACTTGAAAGTATAGGTGTACTACAAAAGAATATGCTGAAAAAAGTGACTAACCTAGGACAACTGAAGGGCTCGTTAATGACGAAAACGTGCCAGGACCCGACTTCGAAGGCCCTGCTGAGGCCAGGTAGCACCGATGACTCTAAAAACATGGAAAATCCCTCTACTATGGACATCATGATGGCTATACAAACAAGATTTTCTTACTGAAATATAAGGCGTATTGGCAGCTATTAAGAATGCTATTAAGGAGGCAGAACAGTGCATAACTAGAGCTGAAGACAGCTGATTGAGAAGTTTTCAGGGAAGGGCAGAATAAACATGACGTCTCTAAGCAATTATTATTATTTAGAACTCAATACAATGAGTTAACACCTGATAAGGCTACTGCAAATGTAATGAGGCTCAAACAAACTACGATCAAGGAGAAAAGTCTTGTAGACTCCTTGCATGGTGCATCAAACAACAGCAAACAGAGAGGGCAATTACTAATGTTGAGGATGCAAACAGGAATATTATAGTTGATCCGCTGGAAATGAATGCAGCATTTAAAAATGTCTATGTAAACCTCTACAGATCTGAGAACACTGTCAGTGTTGATATCCAGACTAAATTTCTCAGACAAACTTAACATTCCCAAGATAACTGAGGAAAGTAAGAAAACTCTGGATAAACAACTAAGCAGAGTTGAGATATCAGACGCTATAGGTGCATTAAAAGGCTGGGAAAACAGCAGGGCCAGACGGCCTCCCAACTGACTTATATAAACACGTTAAGGATAAAATTAATAACTCCTCTTTTTGACCTGTATTTGGAATCTTATATTTATAGTTATCTATCTGTTTCGATGAGACAGGCTTTGATAATTCGGCTTCCAAAACCAGGTAAACTAATACTAAATGTGAGAATATCAGTCCTATATGTCTGATAAAAATGGATAAAATTCACAGTAAAATCTTGGCAAAGAGGCAAGAGGGTCTACTTTCAGGTATTGTGGAGGATGATCAAAATGGGTTTATAAAAGGGAAGACAAGGGTTTCATAATGTAATGTATGTTCTAAATATCCTATATAACCAACAGGGAAAAAGGGATACGGCTCTTCTCTCTCTGGATGCAGAGATGGCCTTTGATAGGGTTGGGTGGACCTGTGTGATTGATATTGTCATCATTAAAGGGACTGTTTATAAGAATCAGTGAGGCGACACACGTCAGCTAAAACCACAATATCACTCTATATTTCACCTGCTTGGCAGTAATGTTAGCTGACCAGACGAAGGGCTCTCCATGAATCACTGCTGATCCTAGTGTTGGCTTTTCCTGCCTCAGCCTCCCGACCGCGGCCGGAGGGAGACACCGGCACCCGGTCAGAGACGGTAACATTTCATGCTTTGGAGCCCCGTCACTTTACAAGACACTGAAAACCTCTGTTGGTCTGGAGGAGCTGCAGCATTTATTTCTGCACAATAGATATTCTCAGAGCTAAACTAACTCTTCTGCAGTGTGTAGTGAGCGCGCATACACGTGTGGAGCAAAATAGCAACCAAACCTACGGTATCCCCCGCGCCCTCCGACCGAGGCCAGACGGGCTTCACTAGATATAACTTTGCGGTTTTGGTGCTTCTGTGTACTTTGTGTTGGAGTTTGAGTCTGAACAGCGTAGCCACAAGCAAGCGTGCATGGGACGCCAAGCCGGATTGATTTATACGTGTAAGAAGTTACAAACAGTCCCTTTAAGGGTTTGTTAGTGTTTGTTAAAGTAAAAACTTGTAGTGTAATATGTTGCCAGTTGTCTACCTCCGAGTCTGAAAAGTGAAGCAAATGCGGAACTGCCTTAAACTTGCATTCTCTCTAACAGCCAGCAGGGGGCGACTCCTCTGGTTGCAAAAAGAAGTCTGATTGTATAAAAGTCTATGAGAAAATGAGCCTACTTCTCACTTGATTTATTACCTCAGTAAACATTGTAAACATGAGTTTACATGTGTTTTCAGTTCATGGAAGTTAATTATAACGTTTTTGGTCGCCGGAAAATGTCTTATTATGTCGGTTGTACTTAGCTCCACCCTCTCGTGTCACTTCTGGTTGCGAAAAGCCCAAGATGGCGACAAGAAGACATCAAAACGGCAGTCCACAAACCAATGGGTCACATAACAGTGGCTACTTTCACTTCTTATATACAGTCTATGCATATTGCATAGTAATTAGTAATGCTGACCTTTATATAATGAAGCCAAAAAAGACACACACATGTATGAAAATGGCACTGATAAGCCACTAAAAACAATCTCGACAGAAGGTCCATTCAGTAGCTTTTCTGGAGCTTTCAATTAGAAGTTATGATCTTCCTTCACAGCAAAGAGTTGCCCATGTATGTATTTTTTTTGAGCAATTTCATGACTTCTCATTTATGTTAGCCTTAAACGTTGAGATTCAAAGCTCATTCTTGACATTGGAAACAACAAATATTACAAATTTAACTTGAACATCTTAATTTCCATGACAAAATTCATCTGCTGATAGAGATTGTGTAAACTGGTCGGAACAGCTATTGCACTGGGTTGATCTTGTGTTGAGACTGTTCTTGTCAGCTGCTTGTTCCATGGTCAAGAATAAACTTTCAGTCTCAACCGGCAACAATGAAGTTTAATTGTCAAAAGCCAGCATGACTGCGTCTTAGCTAAGATGCCATGCTTTTGACGTGACAGGTGCAATTTCTAACATAATGAAGCCATTTAAGTCAGTAATTTCTAGCATTGTCAGACTACAGGGGTGCCCCGGTGGCTCAGAGTAAACAGTTTCTAGGGTTTTTTCCAGGGCAACAGTGAACGGTAGAAGTGACAATTAGGGGTTCAGTATCTTCCCCAAGGATACTTCAACATGCAGATCAAACCGCCGATCTTTCGAATAGTGTACGACCTGCTCTGCCTCCATAGCCACAGCCACCACATGTATGGAAACTAATGATTCACATTTAGTTTTCTATTGTAACTCCAGCTTTATTATGCCTTTGTTTCTTCACACAATAGTGAAGAAGATAACTGCTACAAGTTTTAATCTAACAGCAGAGCGGAAGCTCAAAGCATTTTACTTTTGTATATGTCTTCCTTCTGTTTTTGCAGCTCCAACACCAAAGTACAGTACATTACAAAACTAAGAGGGTGACAAGGTCTGTGCTGTTTGCCTTTCAGGCCAATTTTTGGTTTTGATCTCTGCCATCTGGTCAAAACAGCAGACGCTGGATAACACTGTTTCTGCTTCTCTTCATCACATCTAGATATAAATGCACTTGTGCAGATGTTAACACGACATTCTGATTCAACAGATGTTGACTACTGAGACAAAACACCCACTTGGTAACTATTACACTACTCCCCCGTTTGCTCTCCTGCCAGTCTCTGTTGCCCTTTTCAAGAAATTACAATGACAAAATTGTACATCTAGTTATTTAGCTGCATCCAAATGATGGCAAATTGAATAAGAATTTGCATTTAAAAAAATCCAGTGGCAGTGAAGCCATAAAAAGGTACACACATATGACACATATGAAAATGGCAATGATTAGCCAACAAAAAAAATCTCTCAACAAGGTCCATTCAGTAGCTTTTCTAGAGCTTTCAATTAGAGTACATGATCTTCCTTCACAACAAAAAGTTGCCCATGAAAATGTAGTTGTTAAAATTTTCAGGACTTTCAGGAATTAGCCTTAAACATTGAGATTCAAAGTTCATTCTTGACACTGGAAACAAGAAATGGTGAATGAAATGAGAATAACAAATACTTGAACATTAAATTTAACATCTTCATTTCCATGACAACCATCAATCTGCTGATGGAGATTGTGTGATCTGGTTGGGAACAGAACTGACTGAGTCTAAGCTAAGATGCAATGCTTTTAACATGACAGGCGCAATTTCTAACATAATGAAGCCGTTTAAGTCAGCAATTTCTAGCATTTGTGTGTCAGACTACAGGGGTGCCCAGGTGGCTCAGAGTAAACAGTTTGCAGTGTTTTCTTTCCAGGCCAAGCAATGATATGGACCACAATGCATTGTGGGCAACTAGTCCTTCTGGGTTCTCAGGAACCACAACATAGGGAGACCTTCTGCACTCAGTGATCCACCTGTTGAATGTTCTGCAATAGAGCTGCAACCATTAATTGATTAGTTGTCAACTATTAAAATAATCAACTAACTATTATTATAGAAATTCCAGCTTCTTAAATGTGACTATTTTCAGGTTTATTTACTCCTATGAGAGTAAACTGAATATCTTTGAGTTGTGGACAAAACATTTGAGGACGTCATCTTGGGCTTTAGGAAACACTGATCAGCATTTTTCACCATTTTCTGACATTTTATAGACCAAACAACTAATTGATTAATTGAGGAACTCATAGACAGATTAATTAAAATGAAAATAATCGTTAGTTGCAACCCTACTCTGCAATCAATTCTGAATCATTTTTTATTAAGGCACTTGTTGAATTTCAAATAATAATCCAAAACATTTTTTTTCCCACACAGCTGAACTGTAACTTGCTGTTTTCACATGAAAGTAATTGGTATAAACTGCTGCAGGCAAAAAGTTGAGACAGCTAACTGCAACAACAGCAATTTAAGGTCGGCTATCTACAACAGTTGCATTGTAGCGATAATGAGGTTCGAAGAAACTGTCTTTGTTTCAGTATATACGATAGGCTACTCTTCAGTATCCGAACACACTGGTGCACACAGACATAAAAGGACACAAAATTATGGGATCCTTTGTGTGTTTTCCACAGGAAACCCTTTCAGATGTTGGCGAGAAGTCACAAAAAGTAATGGCCCCTTTTCAGGAAGGTCAGGTCTGCTCAGACCTCTCGTACAATTTATGAGCACAAATTGAGAACATCACACAAAACTGCACTTTAGTCTTACTGGAACTGACTCGCAGTTCATAGCGAGATACGTCTCCATCATGTGGAAATAGGGCTCATAGCGGTTAAACCCAAAGACCTACACAAACTCGTACACAAGTATGTATTTATTGAGGATATTCTACTATACATTGTGCACTGGTTGGCCTTTAATACCCGTTTCCCTTCTTCTGTTTGTAATAAAAAAAGATACCCGTAAGCCTGAGAGAACCAGTGCTTAAGAATAGCTTACTTTCTGTGTGATAAACTACTGGTCTAAAAATTTACAGAGAAGATGAACCAGTCGCTGTGAACAGGCGCTGCTTTTATGTCTCCACTTATCAGCAAAGTTCCTGTGTGGATTAGTTCTAATCCCCTGCCATTATGGCCACAATGCTTTCATTAAATAACCCGACATATTGTAGCAAAAATGTGTTGGTTATATAATGAAACCACCGAGGATATGCCAGGAGGGTGCAATGAAGAATACCCAAAATGAAAGACGAACATTCAGCGTGGCTTAGCCTAATAACACACTGACTAGGCTTGTTATGGCACCAGATTATTATAGGAGGAGAAAGGGCTTTTATTCTGGATGGTATTATTAAAGATTAATTAAAATTCAAACAAAAGGAAATGCTCAAATGAAGGCAAAAATATAAATATATAATCTCAAAATAGCTGGCATGCAAAGAGCATTAAAGCTTTGGTGTGCCCATCAATTTTCAAGATAATGCTGAATAGTGCATTTGACAAAGTTATATTCTGTGTTCAACTGCTATAAACATTTCATGGCTGTTAACCTGAAAACACATTAAGATATCTGTCTTTAAAGGGGCAAACTGTAAGTTTAAACACAAAATACATGTTAAATGTTGTATGATAGTTTTATTTGCAGTGGTAGACAACATTCACTTTTATTTCAGCCCAAAACATTTCCATTAGGAGAAACGTGCTGCAGCTACATAAACAATGCCAATTTAAAAACGCATATGAAAATCCAAAACAAATACATCGGAAATTTTCTGCAAATGAAAAACCATGCTGCAGAAAGCCAAAACAAATACATTAACAGCAAAAACGCTGCAACTACAGAAATGAACCAACTCCAAAAACACACGAACCCTGAAAACAAATGCAACAGAAAAACGCTGCATATCCAGTCAACCATAGACTGTACATAAGAAGTGGACGTAGTCACCGTGACGTCACCCTTTGGTTTGTGGATTGTCGTTTTGAAGCCTCGAGTTCGGCATTTTTGCCAGCACCATCTTGGTCTTTGGCCGTCACCGCGTTGTTGTTTTTTGCAAACAGAAGTGACAAGAGAGGTTGGAGCTAAGTACAACTGAGAAGTGAATAAGACATTTTTAGGCGACCAAAGGGGTTATAATTAACTTAAACAAACTGAAAACAAACTGTGAAAAGGTTATAGTTGTAAGACGAAAACTCGGACAATTCCCAGACCAGACAACCTGTCAATCACAAGGTAACCACGCCCTAAAGCATACCCTGCGTTATGGTCTATTTGACTCTAAATGGGACCATAATTCACTAAATGAACATCATGTTGTACAGAAGAAGACTTGAAACTAACAATTGAGACCATAAACTTATGTTTACAATGTTTACTAAGGTAATAAATCAAGTGAAGTAGGCTCATTTTCTCATAGACTTCTATGTAATCAGACTTCTTGTTGCAACCAGAGGAGTCGCCCCCTGCTGGCTGTTAGAAAGAATGCAAGTTTAAGGCACTTCCTCATTAGCTTCACTTCTCAGACACAGAGTCGCCCACTGCAGTCAACACAACGGAAGTTCTCAGCCTCTAGGAGGAGCGCTAAGTGGAACAGCTTGATTTTCCACCAGAGAGAGAGACCAGATGAGATGGTGCGTTTGTTTTTGAAGCAGGAAGAAAAGTGGAGTAAAGAGGCGACATAAAAAGGCACGTATTCTTTTTTACATTTGGCCTTAGTCTTTCATAATATTATAAAAAAAAAAAAAAAACATGTGAGAACTTCCGTTTTGTTGACTGGAAATGCAGCGTTTTTCTGTTGAATTTGTTTGAGATTTCTGTGTTTTTGACTTTGCTTGGTTTCTGTATTTGCAGCGTGTCTGCTGTTCATGTATTAGTTTTGGCTTTCTGCAGCACATTTTGTCATTTGCAGCACGTTTCCGTTGTTGCATTTGTTTTGGATTTTCATTTGTTTTCGAATTGGCATTGTTTCTGAAGCTGCAGCACGTTTCTCCTAATGGAAACGTTTGGGCCGTGCAAAAGTATTTTACATAAAATGGGAGGAGATGTTTCTTTTGATGAAAGGAGACTCACTTACTGATCAACTTGCCTCTGCCTAAATTCATGCATCAAACAGAAGGTCAAAGCTGAACATTTTTGGCATTTTCATTGATTCCAATAAATCAGGGTAGATTCAAATCAATATGCTGCATTTAAATGTACACCTCAACACGTTATATCAATAATTCATACAGAGCAGAAAACAAAACGGGCTACATTATTCATGTACAAATGTTGCAGCAGAAAACCACAGTGTAAAGAAAGTAACATATGGCAGCAGCACGTCTGTCTGACCGCGTCTTTCCTCTTTGATTCCATGAGCACACAGTAGGTTTTTGATGACAGTGAAATTAGTAATTAAGGATAGTGATGGTACTTTGAAGGCATAGCTGGACTCATATTTTTTTTCACGTGGCATATTTATGCTGCACTTGCAAAAATGTGCTGGGCTTGTGAGCACTTGCCAAAGTGTGAAGAGGCATACTGCTATTGTAATTTTCCAGCTGCCATGTATAGCGCTTACTAGTCTCTAAGGTACAGTAGTGTCATATACAGAAAAATCTACCAGAAAACTCCAAAATTAAATGCTACACTACTTAAAGAATAAAACAATTGAATAATAGATATGGAAAATGATGCTACAGTGAAAGTATTTGTGGGGAGCTCATCCTTTAACATCCTTTCATCATGAAGGGAATAACAGAAGAAGACACGGACTAGCATCTCATGAGCAAATTGCAGCAGTCAGACTGGCTTATCTTCAGACAGCTGAATGCTGCAATGATGTGCAGTAAAACTAGTCCTAAAGTTGGATGCCAGGCATCAGAGCAAATAATGAAGACACAACAGAGAGATGAGTTTACAGTGATTCAACATACTGTAGCTATAGTTTTTTTTTCTGTCTTTACCCATCAGCACTTTTCTGCATTTTCACCCATAGTGTCCTCACACCAAGACAGCACAGTTTGCAGCAGTGGTGGAATATAACTATGTACAGTTACTTAAAGCTGATGTAGGCAAGACTGGAGCAAAAATGATTCAAAAAAGTTATTTTTATAAAACGGTCGCTATATCGTGACAGTAGTACATGAAACAGGTACCCTGAGAAAAATCATGTGCCTCTGTGTCCTCCGGTGCTCCTAACGGCATCTGCAAGATTTCACAGACCGGAGGAAAACAAGCAGTAGGAGCTGATCTGAGGTCTGCTGTCCATGAGAGCCGGCTGTCAATCACTCGCGAACTCCGACCAAACTGTCAAACTAGGCCGCGCTGATCAAATATGAATCAATATTATGTTACGTTAATGCCTATTTCTCACCTCAAATGTTTTCAGAATTATCTTGTAGCGGTTTAGATGTAAAATGAGAAAGTTTTCCACGCCGCCGCCATTGTGAAATCTGGTGAAGGAACGCCAATTTCTGGTAAAATGACCGGAGCACTGCCAATAGGAACGCTCTCTCAATGAAATGACCTGTGATTGGTCAAAGTTTACCATCACGGGCTAGATGTTTTAAAGCCTGAAAACAGAGCCATGATGAGGAGCAGAAGTCTAGTTATCTCTCAGAACACTTGAATTACAATATGCTGAAAGGTATATATATACCTTTCAGGTATATATA
>CAKAOH010013659.1:528-45965 GCA_916701665.1 Sebastiscus tertius | reverse complement strand
GTTTAAAGATACATTATATAGCTGTTTTTCACCTTTCTTTTACATTATCTTACTGATTTGTTTTAATGCACTATTTAGGTTTTTACATACATTTTAATAAACATTATTTTTTGCCTAGATGAATAAACTTAGCAGGTATAGTCATAGTAAATACACTAAAGGCACGTGTTAGGAAAAAGGCTATAATAAGACTTGTTGACACTTTTCCCAAAAATGTATGTCTCTAGCTGGCTACAAGTACAGAATGAAACCAGAGCAACATGTGAGTGAAGAACAGAGCTAATACACTGATTTGACAATCATGTACAATGTACAAGCCTCACATGTGCAGATCAGGTCCCAGAATTAAAAACATGCATGAAACTGTTACTGATGATACTTTAGACAGTTGATCAGCAGTAAAGTGCTGCTTTTTAAGAATGCATTATAGTTCAGTTAAATCACAGAAGCACATTTGAAACCTCTACTATAAGCTACTTCACACATCATAAAGTTCTGTGATCTTTTTTCTTTTTTCTGGTATCGATATTAAATAAAAATCCTGTTAAAAAAAAGGGGGATGATGTTGCTGTCTGACATGAGGGAGAATCATGATAGTATTGCCCTCTCCTGGGCTGACAACATACAGCACACAGCTTATATTCTTAAAATCTTATCCTGGCACACAAAAGGTGCATTTAAGGGGCATTATCTTGGACATATGTGGGTCCTAAATGAAAAAAGACAGACTGTGTGTTGCCATCTACACACACGTCACCATATCTCTTCATCACATCATTCCTATGGGCCTTGATTTTATCCATGTCATGTATAAACAAGCTTATATTCTTAAAATCTTATCCTGGAACACAAAAAAACCCCACTTTATCTCACCCAAGGGGCATTATCTTGGACATATGTGGGTCCTAAATGAAAAAAGACAGACTGTGTGTTGCCATCTACACACACGTCTCCTTATTGGGGCTGGTTTATTGTAAATTTGTTTTTCGATTCCTAAAACAAAAAAAATAATTGTGGGGATTTTCAAAAGAGAGCTATATGCCCTGCATGGGGCAGAATAATAAAGGGATGAGATAAACAGCTGCTTTGCGTCAGCGATGCGTGAAATTTGCGGATAGCCACATGGCCTATGCTTCATTTCCTTTGCTTCAAATTAGAATGCAGGATTTGCGCTGCAGAAAAAAAGTTTAGATTTAAGTTTTCAGACCCCCGCCCATCTCTCTCTCTCTCTCTCTCTCTATCTCTCTTTACTTGGCTACTGTAAAACATGCTCTCAATGGCTCCTAGAAGTTTTTGGTAAAAAAAAAATATTTTTAATCTATGGTCCATGAGGTAAAGAATGGATTTGTTTGCCATGATACCCACTGTTGTTGTTAAGCAGAAATCCATTTGGCAGTAAGAAAGCCTGCATGATGTCTCTAAAGCAGGATAAGCCATTGCACTAAAAGCATATTAATATCAGACAGATCTACTGCCTCTTATAGTGTATAATACACAAACAATCAGTCATATACACTCTCTTTTATGGCCCCTTTTGCAGGGAGTCAAATTAAGTAGGTTCAATTTATTCTTGTACAAATCATACTGATAATAGAGTATGATTCAGTCATGGCAGGTGGGGATGGATCAAATAAAAGTCAGTTGTAAAAGGTGTAATGTTTCAAATTCTTCACATGATAATTGTCGTTAAAAGCCACCGCCCAAGGGCAGTGGATTTCACTTGTGTCTCAAACTGTCAACACATTATCTACATCACAAGAATGCAAATATCGTACCACAATGAAAGTATTTAAATTGCACGCCCCTAATTTACTAGCAGGCTTAATATAGCAAAAAATATGTTGCCAGTATTATATAAAAGCTTTACTGTTAATGTTGCCCTGTTCCATATCAGGAGGCTTTGGTGTCAGTCTGTGCATAAGAACCTATCTGGGACCAGTTCAGTGATGGATGGTTTTTTTTTCTATACATGTCTCTTCATGGATTTACTATAATTCCTGTAAAAGCCCAAAGTGCCCGCTGGTGATAGAGAGCTGTCTGTTAGAGCGGTAAAGCTCTTTAGAGACGCCGGGGACAGTTACTGGCAGATGGCCGTCTCATTCACTAGTGTTGTCAGTTGAGATGCTAATCCATCAGCTACTAACAGTATGTTCTAGAGAGGTATCGTTACAGTTACAGATGAGACACACAACGAGTAAAAATCATTCACTTGGAACTGTGTGATTCATCTTCTGGAGCTGCACTTGTTGGAGTGAGTGGGTTGTGCAGCTTTTTGCCAAGACCGCCTTCACTTTGTTGTTTTGGAAGTAGTAGACTAAGTAGAGTGCACCGTCCTCGGCCTACATCATCGACTGTGGCTCGCAAAATAATAGCACAAGACGTTGACTGCAGCCAAAGTGTGATTCAGAGTCTGAGCAAACAGCTCAGAGCTGCAGCCAAGTCTGTTTTCTTTAAAGTCACTGAAGTGTTTTTGGCAATCGCTTGAGTTTAGTCATCGGTAACGTCGGGTGGATACTGATTAAATAAAAATAAAAAAATCTCTCAGCATCACAGAAGCACATTTGGAGCCTCTTGATTCTGTGGCTAAAGCTACTTCACACACCACAAAGTTATGTGATCTTTTTTTTTTTTTTCTGGTATCAACATTAAATAAAAATCCTATTAAAAAAAAGGATGATGTTGCGTCTGACATGAGGGAGAATGATGATAGTATTGCCCTCTTCTGGGCTGACAACATACAGCACACGGCTTATATTCTTAAAATCTTATCCTGGCACACAAAAGGTGCATTTAAGGGGCATTACCTTGGACATATGTGGGTCCTAAATGAAAAAGACAGACTGCGTGTTGCCATCTACACACATCACCATATCTCTTCATCACATCATTCCTATGGGCTTTGATTTGATCCATGTCATGTATAAACGATGAGCTCAGAGTGATGATACTATGATGGTACATTACCTACTCTTGCTACGTTAGACAACATCTACTGGCATCCACACTACAAACAGGATAGGGGACAGTTTATCTCCTGTTTTGATCACTATATCAGTTTCCTAAGTGCAAAACCGTACACACAAACCTCATTGTTCTCTCCTGTGGAATTTCATTTTTGCTGTTGTTCGTCACCTTTCAGCGATAGGAATCAACAGACTAACAGGACATCCTTGTTTAGAGTAAGGTGATGATGTCGTATGTGTTTATATTTCATGCTTGGATACTGACGCTGACGGTAGAAACAGAGCGGGTATTAACTTTTCAGCGTTTATCTCATCTTTCTGAAGAAAGATGTGGAATGTGGTTGTATGTATCTGTTGTTTAAATATACTGTTATGCAGACTGTGTAAAATAAAACTTGATGAATTTGAAATCACATATATTGAAGCACTATTGGCATGTATGATGTGTTGATTCGATATTCTTTGGTTTCTTGTAGGTACTACCTGAAAGAATCTCGAGGCAGCAGACGGTGGTTGATATTCTTAGAGGGTCGGTATTAATTCAACTCATTTCATTATGTTTCATTATGTTAAATAATTGTAGACAATATGTGTGATAAAGTCTTCTTTTTGTGCATCTATATCCAGGCGGCTGGTACTGCTTCAACAAGGAGAACTGCGACAGCCGATACGAGACCATGAGGAGACTGATGAGCTCGTCCAAGTGGCCTCAAACTAAAACAGGTCAGCTAGTCTGCATAGTGCACTTACTCCACATGTGGCCTGTAGCAAACCCTGACCCCCTAACATGGTGGAAAAAAAGTAGCCAGATCCCACTGTAATGTCTCAGTAATTAAAAGGATCGGATGTATCTGTCACCCCGTCATAATGTAGCTGCGGCGCAGGGCTACCTGGCGCCCGCTGCTGTAGGAGCGGAGACGCTTCCCTCTCTCATTGCAGTGTAATAACTGTAATCCATGTGGTAATGATGATGCGGAAGTGGAGGATTTGTCTGGGAGTGCCAGGGATGGCTAATGATACATGTTGATCTGTCTCTCCGCAGGCACGGGTATCCTGTCTCCGCTGCCTGAGGAAAACCCTCACTGGTGGAACGCCAACATGGTGTAAGTTGACTCGTGTTTGTGTTTATTTATTGAAGCTAAATTTATAATCATATAGCTGGTAACTTTAACGTTATGTCGGTTGTGCAGGTTCATCCCGTACTGCTCCAGCGATGTGTGGAGCGGCGCTACGGCCAAAACAGAGCAGAGTAAGACATTACTGACTCATCAAAACAAACATGAATCTCATTAAGAAAAGTGTTATTCTACAGTGCTACTCTCTTTGTGTTGTGTGTAGATGGCTACGCCTTCATGGGCTCCATGATCATTCAGGAGGTTGTGAAGGACCTGCTGACCAAAGGTCTAGATAACGCAAAAGTCCTCCTGTTAGCAGGAAGCAGGTATGTTCATGTGTTGCTTGCGATTTGAAATTCAAAATCTTCAACGTTTCATTTATATTCCTGTATAGATATTAATATGTTTTTGCGTGCAGTGCGGGTGGCACTGGGGTCCTCCTGAACGTGGACCATGTGGCGGAGCTGCTGGAGGGACTGGGGCACACTGGGATACAAGTACGGGGCCTGTCCGATTCTGGCTGGTTCCTGGACAACAAGCAGTACCACTGCACAGACTGCGTGGACGCCGTCAGCTGCGCCCCCACTGAGACCATCAAGAGAGGCATCAAGTATGGGAGCCCGTGAATATTATCATATTTTGTAGTACGTTGACAAGATCCAGCTGACTAGACTGTTATCAGGTCATTAAATGGGCATGATCAGTGGTTATAAGCCTCATAGATGTGGGTCAGTAGGGCCCTGCCACACCCTTTAGTAGGTTTTGTGATCTATTCATATGGTTGATCACCAAAAGAAGGAATAAAAGAAGACAACAGCAACCTCAAGCGACCGTAGTAATTATGACAGGAGCAGAAGCAGAAGCCAGGAGTGTAGTATATCGACAGCGTGAAACTCCATATGTTGTGGAGGACAGGGGCAATGGATGGGACACAAAATATAGGACTTTCACCCAGGTTTCACTTTGCACTTTTGAAATGTAGTTGTTTTAAACTTAACTAAGTGGTTTTGTTGCCTAAATGTAAAGAAGCCTTTTTGTTTGTGTTCAAAAGTAACATTTCATGCATTTTTATGTGTCAGAACATGATAAGTTTCGCTTTCACTTTTATAAAGGTCCCTACTGACCCACATCTATGATGCTTACAGAGACTGATAACTCACATTTAATGTCCTGATAACAGTCGAATCGGGTGCCAAGGTCATCAGGTCGCTAACCTAGACATCATGTATCTTATCTGTCCTTTTCACCTGCCCCATCAGGTACTGGGGAGGAGTGGTACCAGAGAGGTGCAGGAAAACCCATGAGGGAGAGGAGTGGAACTGTTTCTTTGGATATAGAGTCTTCCCATCAATAAAAAGTGAGTTTGGGGTCTGAAAATGCACCTACTGTACACGCAGGCCCAAAATCATGTCACACACATGTCTGAGTAGACATGTACTATATTATATATATGCACTCTAATCTTATATTAATCTTCTGCTTTCATTCTCCCTGTGCAGGCCCTGTGTTTGTCGTCCAGTGGCTGTTTGATGAGGCCCAGCTGACAGTGGACAACATCCAGCTAACAGGCCAGCCTGTGCAGGAAGGCCAGTGGCGCTACATCCAAAACCTGGGCATTGAGCTGAGGAACACCCTCAAAGATGTCCCGTAAGTCCCCCTCTCTACATTTCAAGAAGATAATTGAATTATTGCATGGATTCAGATTGGTTTATGCTGTTTTTTTATATGAAAAAAATTTCAGGGCTATGTTTGCTCCAGCGTGCCTGTCACATGAAGTTATCACCAGAAAGTGAGTATGGTTTAATTTTCCCGTTTCCAGTGTGTCATTATCAGAGGACACTGTTTGTGTTTGAGACTTTCCACCAGTGAGCTGACAGCGCCCTCTTGTGTTGTGTCCTAGTTACTGGATCGACGTGCAGGTTAAAGGCACCTCCTTGCCCCGAGCGCTGCACTGCTGGGACCGCAGCCTCAACGACAACAGAAACAACAAGGCTCCGCCCAAAGGCTGCCCCATGCATCTGATCGACAGCTGCCCGTGGCCGCACTGCAACCCCACCTGCCCCACCATCCGAGACCAGTTCACGGGACAGGAGATGAACGTCATTCAGTTCCTCATGCACATGGGCTTCGACGTGCAGAAGATGGCCCAGCAGCAGGGCATGGACCCCAGCAAGCTACTGGGCATGCTCAGCAGCGGCAGCTAAAAGGGACACGCATGCACACACAGTATCTCCAAGCTAAGCCCGAGCAGGGAAGGGCTGGTCTCTCTGGCCGGCCTCTCCCATGCCTGATACCTCCAACTCCGACTTTCACAACCCATTCTACCTATAGTCAACTCCCCTCTGACCTCCTGTTTACTTTAGTCCGAGCTTCAGTCAAACACAGGGGCTTCGATTTGTCCCACAATTCTTTTCCTCGCAACTGGCGACAAGTACGGGGGGCAACACGACAAGGCACAACGCTCTGCTACTCTCCATTTAAATTATCTTTTGCTTTGTAAAAGACAAAAATATCACGAATGTAATCCAGTTTTAAGGATGCTCATTGATGTTTTTTTATATTATTTTCATCCTTCCATATAGATTATATTTAGTCATTGTTTAAACACACCACAATGACGTAAGGATGCTGTCTTTAAGTAGTCACTATAGAGTATATAAGGGTATCATTTTGTTCAAACTGTTTTTCATCACACAAAAACCAGCATCAATGCAGAAACAGGGACATAAGGTGAGAAAGGCACTGGATCAGAAAGGAAATTTAGTATTTATCTCTAAAATATTCTCAAGAACGATAGAGACAACTGACACCAATACTCCTCTAATCCACTGGTTCCCAACTTCCCAACCAACTCCCACTAGGGGTCGCCAAAGCTTCACGGAGGGTCACAAGGCCTTCTTGATTTTAAGGGGTGTAAGACTACTTGTAAACAACATACAGTTGGCCTATATCTCAGCATTTCATTCATTTCTTTGAAGAAAATTAAACTTATTTTTTACTTTTAAAGATTGAATTATTATTTGAGATATAAACAGGATAAGGACACGGCGAAGACCTTAACACAAGTCACAGAGCCTTCCCTATCTGCTAAACAACCTCGTCCTGCATTAGAAACGTACGCAGTTAAAACAACCAAAGAGCTAACAGAACAATGGCCAAACATCAGGGAGAAGAAAACACTGAATTTGTCAAAAAAAGAACCCTATTAAGTATGAATGATTGTTAAAAATAAAAAAAAAAATCCATAATACAGACAGAGAATTGTATTAAAAGTTCCTAAAAATAACTCATCTCTGATGCAATATTCACAGGAAATCATCCAAATTGCTTGTTTTACGCAAACTTCCTGCAGTTATTGTGTTCACTATTTGGGTTAATTGTACAGTTTATCAGCTGTTCTGTACGGTTATTGTTATGCATTGATGAAATATCCATAAAATATGTCACTTCGTCAGTTTATTCAATGATAGAAAAGAGAAAAAGGTTGGGAACCAGTACAGCTCGTGGTATAAGACAAGGTTGGATTAACACGCTCTCATAGTTAAGTTACTGAAAATAAAAGCTGCAAACAGACAAATATCAGATGTTATGTAAGGGATAATGTGCAGCGAGGCCGTCATTGAAACCCCAACAGGGCGATGCGGCACCCCGATGCGAAGCGTGGAACCTGAAGGGGTTTTTTTCACAACAATGACCCGCTAGCTGTACATTATCCCGCTTAATACATGGCTACTTACTTAAGAAATCAATAATTTGATGGAAAAATGGTCCTCCAGAGTCCAAGATCATAACCGCTTCCATAGCAACGGTCTGTTATACATAGCAACGGTCTGTTACACAGAAATAACAGCCCGTAGAACGCCGTGATTGACCAATCAGAATTGAGTGTTCAACAAAGCCGTGTAATAGTCCTTGGTAATGTAAGTAGCCAAAAAGACACAGTCGAAACGAACGAAAGAAAGACAATGCTCCAGACTTTACATTATTGTTGTTATTATTATGGGTTAAGAGGAAAGATTAAGGTAACTCATACCTAACAGTGTTGAAATCTAAGTGGCATATTTCCAGTTGGGACAGCTGTGTGAAGACGCCACGATTTAGTCGTTTGCTGAAGCTGATTGTGGTGCTAAAGTGGACCTAGAAACACTTCAACTGTCTATCAGTAGCTGAACATACTGTACACCACAGTGCCATTACATCTAGTCTATACCTCTACATCATCACAAGACGACTGTTCAAACCCGAATCACCGGGTACACATTCATGTTTAGGTCAGCAATCCTCAGATCAATGCAATGAACATTTAAAGGGAGACAAATATCGTGTATTGTATATTTTTTTTGAGTATTTGTATAGGTTCTTTCAAGTGTTCACTATTGTAACTCCCTTCTTATATTTCATAATAGAGATCACTTTTTAATATAATGACAATGCTGTATGTAATGATGTCTTTATAAATGATGTTTTTTTAAAGGACCTCTATTTCGCATCACACCAGAGAAGGAAAGGTATTATTATTACTAATTGTAATTTTATTCTGTAACATATTTTTTAAACAGAAAAAAAACTCAAGCTACATTGGTAATTTACATATTTATTTTGTTATGTAAATCATATTTATAAGTGCTATTTTCACAGAGAAGTGATTCTTTGTAAATTGTAAATACATTGCTGTTTTTTCTCTTTTGTGTTGATTGCATGTCTTTGTATCAGACCTAAAAGAAAAGACACATTACATATACTACAAGGTTAATATTGCTGTGCAGTCTTGTTGTTATTATTATTACTACTATTATTAGTAGTGGAATAGGTATCAGTAGTATTTGCACGATTCTCGAGGGCTGTCCTCAACCAAAGAAATTATTAGCAACACTTGAAAATTAGTTCCTCCACAAAGAATTACGCAAAAGCACCACTTTAAATCTTGTGTTTACCAGAGATGTGCTCATAAGTTTCTTGGAAATAAGTCATTCAGCATGAAAAAGCATAAAAAACGACTAATAGACTAAAGAAATCTTAGTCAACTGAGACCAAAACAACCAAATACTTGACTAAAAGGGAGCAGCCCTACAATTTTCATTCCCATTTTACACTCTCCGCACTAAAACCTTCAGCAGGAGGTAAGGTCAACAGCTCCCTCAGGCTGCCAATGCAGTTTGTCATCATTTTGACATATCTGATAATAGATATGAGGCTTAGTGTACACACACTGTCAGTCTAAGGGTTTTCAACACCTTATATTTTAGCAGCTTTTGTTAAATCTTAAGAAAAAAAAAAACAAGAAAACGTTTCGGAAAGTGAAAGTGAAAAATGTTGGTGTTTTTATTTGATTGAAAATGACCCATAACTAATAGGAAATGCCCTAACGACTGATTTTGTTTGGTGTGCGCACTGTTTTTATGATAAATGGACTGCGGTTATTTATTTATGTGCTTTACAATTTGCTTTCAATAACCTATTCACACATACACTCACACGTCGAAGCAAAGCGCTGGCCTAACCGTCAGGAGGTTCGGTTTCTTGCTCAAGGACGTTTCGACATGTGGTCAGGAAGAGCCGCTAAACCCTGCGATTAGAGCTCGACCCGCTCTACCTGCTGAGCCACCACAGCCGTCTTTACACAACCTCTGATTTTGTTGCAGATCTAAGTATGTCACATTCTTAGTTTGGGCCACTTCAATGTGCCAAACACAGGGCTAAAAGGTCATTTTCCACTAGAGCACACTGACTGATATGCAGCAGTGCAAACAGATTAACGTTTTGACAATACTGTGTCTTTCTTCAGAGTCAAAATGGACAAAGACATAAAGTAAGCACATAGTCAACCTAGAACAGGTGTAATGATGATGTCAAATCTATTGGAAAATCAATCCAAAGCCAATGTCCAAGTGCCTCACTTCATTCACTATAATAACATCAGAAACAAAAATACATGAATATATCTTAAAGTTACAAAGACAGAAGTACAAAAAGTACAAGTACTGCATCCATCAAGGGTTATAAATTCAATCATGACAAATTCAGCTCTTCATTTAGGCCAAAGGGCTCAACTGTGTTGAGTGTGTGAATCCAATATGCCTCTCTGATAATGTCAGCACCTCTAAGAGAGGGGGGTCTGAGGGTACTCCACCATAAAAATTAGGGTAATGTTTCCTGCATTCTGGTGACTTTAAAAGAGTGAAAATAACAACAATAATAAGTATACTGCAGTAGCATTTTTATGTTAAACTTTTGATTTTACCTTGAACTCCCAGGAAAGAAAACTGAATAATTTGCCCCTCTGGTGTGAACTTGGCGTGTGAATCTCTAGCATAAACTAATATTAATCTGTTTTTATTCATTTATGCTCCTGCTTGAGTATTTCTTTCTCTTAGTACCGCGCCACGACGGCTTTTCGACTGCTCTCTTCCGCCGGGAAACGACAGTTGGTGTAGATCTATTGTCATCCGGGTGTAAACAGTTGGGATTTATACACGCTGTTCAATTCCAGAAACAGGTTGAGATAACAAAAAGGAAAAAAAAGTGCGAAAATTTGCCGTAAATCGGGAGAAATACGGGAGAATTGTGACCCCCGGGAGGAAACCGAGAGAGGGCAATTAAAAACGGGGAGGGTTGGCAAGTATTCATGACATGCAGGGCTCTGAACAAATAGGAAGTATTTTTATTGTTCTGTTCTCCAGCCCCTTTAAAAGGCAGAGTCAACATCAATTTGTTTTTTGAAATTGTCATCTTCCCTCGTCCAATCTGAATACTCAAATACAGCAAATTAGTGGAAAAGGATTTAGCTGAAATATGCCAGGCTTCACATGCTGTAAAAAAAATGTTCACCTTGCACACTGTAACTCAAAATCACAGCGTACTAATATCACAGGTTAAAGTATTTTAAGTAACTACTAATTTATTTCCACTTCCCTCTAACATGCATCACTCACTCGTGCATAATCATGCCTCTGGACCTGTATGTAATTTCTGCCTCTAATGGGAGTCTTAGCCTCCCCTCCCTGTCATTACACTGCGTCTAAATGCCAGTTTCTGACTGAGGGTGCTCTGACTCAGCCTCTCTGGGTGCTCCCTAGAAATACGACTCCCAAACTGCCTGCCACATGCAGCCTCCCACCCCACTGTGGAATATAGAACCCCTATTTATAGAGCTGGCGAGGCCTGTGAGCCTGGGCTCGGCACAAACTTTCATTTAAACAACCAACCCCTTGCAATCCACCGAGCGCACACACACACACACAGGAGGGAGAGGGTGTGTGTTTGTGTGAGCGAGAAAGAGTGGGAGACCAAATCCAAGAGGCAAAAGGAGACAGAAACAGCAAGACAAAGAGCGAGAGACAGAGCCAACGGTTTGAGTGATTTTGACAGTCAGCTAAGGGCCTACAGTGAAGAAATTACGAGGACCGAGTCGCTGAGTAATGGAAGTTGACTGACGGGACAACAAACTAGTCCACCTGTTCGGCACCGGGGGCTATTGTTGGAAGATTGATCACTGGATGTGACTTTTAGAGGACCTTAATCCACTTTGAACTTTTGATACACTGGACAACTTGGTGATTGAAGACAGCAAGCAAGAGAAAGCGAGATTTCGGAGGACATACGCTACAGCTTTAAGTACGAACAGGATCGACTTCTTAACCTCTAAAACATTTTAAAACACAATAAAAAGGACGGATACCAGCGTAATATGATTTACAGAAATTATTTTCTGTGTTCATAGTTTCTAGATTTGTGCAGCCAAGTAGAGACATTACTTTAAACAAAGAGTCAAATTAAATATTCTTTACTATTACAAGCTACTGTAACGTCTACATAACAGTGTATAAATGTGACTTGATGTTAAGCGCACCACTGTAATTACAAAGCAAGCTAAAGGAAGAATTATAGACATTTGTAATTAGGGACCGGCTATAAAAAGGCAACCAAGGAAAGGGTGAGGTCTGTGAGTCGGCCACAAGGACACCGAGACAGAGAACAGGACGTCACCAAGAAAAACAGCTGCTCCTGGGAGACAACCTGCACCATGGATTCTCATGGAGGACACTACCTCAACAAAGACGCTGTGCTGTCACCTTTAGGTGCAGCCCGAATGTGCCAGATGCTTCTCGGCTGCACCATAATGGCCCTTGTGTCCCACGGCGCGGGCTACAGCGCCACCTACGGGATCTTCTGCATGTTCGTGTGGTGCTTCTGCTTCGCGGTCACGCTGGTTGTGTTCACCTTGGACATCACGCGGCTCCACACATGCATGCCCATTTCCTGGGATAACTTCACCGTGGCCTTCGCCATGCTGGCGACGCTCATGTACATCACCGCCTCCGTGGTCTACCCGGTTTACTTCCTCCAGACGGAGTGCCCCGATGAGGACTGTGAAGTTCAAATCTACCGCATCGCTGTCACCGTCTGCTCCAGCGTCTGCTGCTTCCCCTACGGCGCTGAGGTGTTCCTGACTCGAGCCAAGCCGGGGGCCGTGGTGGGCTACATGGCAACTGTGTCCGGTCTACTCAAGGTGGTCCAGGGTTTTGTGGCCTGCATTATTTTCGGGGCCCTGGCCAATGACAGCGAGTACAACCTCTACATTGCAACCCAGTACTGTGTGGTGGTGTACAGCCTGTGCTTCTCCGTCACCGTGGTAGTGGTCGTACTGACAGTTTCCGGTAGGACCTCTGCCCTGCGGTTCCCCTTCGATCGCTTCGTGGTTGTCTACACCTTCTTCGCTGTGATCCTCTACCTCAGTACCGCACTGATCTGGCCTATCTTCAGCTTTGACAGAAAGTACGGCGCCACTACTCGCCCCGAGGGCTGCCCACGCGGAGAATGTCCCTGGGACAGCAAGCTAGTGGTGGCAGTGTTCACCAACGTCAACATGATCCTATATTTTGTAGACCTTGTTTACTCCCAGAGGATTCGCTTTGTCTCCAGCTCTGCTGTCTGAAAAACTCTCCTTCCCTAAAGACTGTTTGTTTAGACTCAAAGACAAACAAAGAAACTTTGAGGCCACATCACGCGCTCCACAGTCAGGTCTCTATGTAGGACTCTTTCCCTTGGATCCATAGATTCATGGCGTCGTATCTATGTGTGGCATTTTCTAATATCAGTATTCATCTAAACTAACAGACAGTATTACCCCTTTCCAAAAGGCTTTAGTTCTGCAGTGACCTACCAGGGAGAGACCGCCAGGTGCGCCGGTGAGCTGATCTCAGCAACTTTGCCACAGAGGACCCTGGGAAGTACGTCCACCTCAGCACCAAACACATCCATCTGCTCCAGATTCCTTTGGTGGTCGCAAACAGGATGGATCTATGGGACTGTGGGATTTAGAATAGCAAAACAGTGTTATGTCAGTCAGAGTACAGAGGCTGAACACTTTATTTATGTACTAATATATGTATTAAAATGTATGTAAACAGTAAAATGGATGAAGTATCTCATAGAGATAGATGGCATATGTTAAGTCTACAGTATGCACTGAACATAGCTTTTGGTTTCTGCTTTCTGGACATTTTGCAGTATTTGTTTTCCAGATTTTGTCCTCATATATGTTATGCCAAAAGTTGAAGTTCATTAGGCTTTTCCTGTCATCCACTGAATGTTAAATGTATCTGATACATGAATTTATGAAGGCAAAACAGTATAAAATTGTATTTTATTTAGAATAAGCACAACTATTTAGTAGAATATCTCTTCTTTAGCTATATTTCTGATATGTTCCATGTTTAATAAAATATCAAATTGTTGGTCTTTTTGATTTCTGTATCCTTTACGTTAGGTCTTAATTGATATGTGAACCTTCACTCTCAACTTTCAGAAGACAGCAGACTCCTCTATTACACAGTGACATCATCAATCTCATTTGTATATTGGCAAAGGTTCAAATCAAAATTGAAATTGGTGGTTATGTTGATTGCTAAAGTACATTTGATTCATAGCCTGATTAAATCAAATTAACATATTTCAATATTTGATAGTGCACTACAGTCATTTATAAATCTGATAAATTACATGTTGTCTGTTCAGTGTTAGAAAACACTTTCCTGAAAAGAATATTTGTTGGATTCCCGAGCTTCCACAACAAGCAGGTGAGAAATATAGCAGTTTAAAGGCTTACTTATCAATGTCAAGTATTCCATCTGCCTGCTTCATACACTATTTAAAGGTTCTTTGTAATATGTTTTATGATGACCCTGATGAAGGCCAAAATGCATTGGTCTAATCCAAAGATTTTCAAAGTGGGGTGCCGCCACAAAGCTGCTCTGCTCTTAAATTTAGCTAGTGCTAACTCACAAAAATGGACATGTTTTGAAAGACCTGATGAGTGTTAAATATTTTATACCTAACGCATCACACATACATATGTATTCCATTACTTGAAAAATAAAACTGTTGGCTTAATTTGGATTCCCTTCTGTGGGCCTCTACATGTGGAAAGAAACAAAACACTGCTACATATATTAAAATAAGTCAAAGTGTTAGCCTACATCATTACAACAGGCACACATTATTCTAAATGTTCTCATTAATATGTTAGAATATGTGTACTTCAGATAATGGTGTCACTAAAGCAAAGGTTAAATAAATGAGTGCAGTTGCTGACACAAACACACAGACACACATTGTTGTTGAATGTTGTTAAATTAAACTGACAAACAATGCTCTTCATGGAAAACAGAATGGAATTATTAAAGATTTGAAAAACAAATGTAATTGTTATTGCATTAATAATAAAAGTAAGGAAATGTATTCAGAAGTTTTATTGTATTTTAGGGCTGTTAAAGTTAACACGATAATAACGTGTTAACGCAAATTCATTTTAACGCCACTAATTTCCTTGAAGACACCTTATATGAAACTAGAAAACCTAAGGAATCCATTGGTACCAACCATGGCATACTAGCTTGTAAAGGAGGCTGAATAAGGCTCTAAACTTACGGTAAATTTTGGAAAGGAAAAACTGTTATGGCCATTTTCAAAGGGGTCCCTTGACCTCTGACCTCAAGATCTGTGAATGTAAATGGGTTCTATGGGTACGAGTCTCCCCTTTACAGACATGCCCACTTTATGATAATCACATGCAGTTTGGGGCAAGTCATAGTCAAGTCAGCACACTGACACACTGACAGCTGTTGTTGCCTGTTGGGCTGCAGTTTGCCATGTTATGATTTGAGCATTTTGTTTTATGCTAAATGCAGTACCTGTGAGGGTTTCTGGACAATATTTGTCATTGTTTTATGTTAGTAATTGATTTCCAATAATAAAAATATATATACATTCGCAAAAAGCAGCATATTTGCTCACTCCCATGTTGATAAGAGTATTAAACACTAAACAAATCTCCCTTTAAGGTACATTTTGAAGAGAAAAAATGTGTGAATAATTTGCAATTAATCATGATTAAATATTGTAATGGATTGACAGCCCTATTTTATGTATTTATCTTTTTAACATTTGCCATGGTATTGTCAATCTTGCAAAAGAGGGGGCCCGGCCATAAGCTGATGCTATTTGGGGGGCTTTGGCATGGAAAAGTTTGGGAACCCTGGAGGTGTTTCCAAACTTTTCCATGCAATAGAAATTGGAAATATTGAATCTAATTCCATGAGATTCAATATTTCTGTTTTTCCATTATAAGCATTGTTTATCAGTTTAGTTTAACAACATTCAACATGCAATGTGTGTTTATGTCTGCTTGTAAGGTCCTTCAGAAACGTGTCCATTTCTGTGAATAAGCACTAGCTAGCTAGATGCTGGCAATTAAGCTATCAGAGTAGCTTCCTGTGGTGCCCCTTGGCGAAAAGCACTGGAATCTAACTTTACAGGTGTTGCAGGAGTTTTACCTCTTCAGACCTTCAGACTATGTTCCCTTCTCCATGCACCTGGATGGTGAAGTTGTGCTGGGAATCCCTATGTTGTTTCTACAGGTGTATTTGGTTGACATAAATGAACAAGATAAACGGATATTAAATGTAGTTGCTCATTCTCAATGGAGATGCTGAAGATACATTAGGCCTACTTACTCCAGGCTGTTTAACTAGGATGAAGTTTGGCTTTCTGGGTCAGGCTAACTTGTCTCAGTTCCCAGAAAATAGTCTCCACCACCACCATGCCTTCCAAATCTTTCCTCCAGTAGATGATGATAGTATATAACATCCTGCTGTCAATTAGTGATGTGTCGGTAGCGAACGAGTCGGCTCTTTGAGCCGGCTCTTTTAAGTGAACGATAAGAGCCGGTTCCCGTCCGAGAGACAACAAAATTATTTCATCAATTTACATCAATTTTACACATTTTGTAACATTTATTCCTCAAGCTGCTCCCTTGTTAAAGTTTTTGAACATGCACATGAAGTCCTTGAGAAATTAACCCTTTACGAACCAATTTGCTGGAAAGCTTCAATGCTTCATGAAGCTTCAGCTCGCCATCACTACAAAACAGCACTAAATTTGGCTGAACTATAAAAGGCAGAAGTGAAGTAAAATGAAGAGCCGTTTGGGAGCTGAAAGAGCCGGCTCTTCTTGGTGAGCTGAGCCAAATGATCTGGCTCACTAAGAAGAGCTGGAATTCCCATCGCTACTGTCAATCCTCAAACTTTTCAACCTGATGTAACAGCTTAACAGACCCCGCCCCCAAGCTACTACAACACCGCTGTGATTGGTCTAACGTGTCACGTGTTTCCTAAATACGCAAGCTCATTGGCTCTCTCGCTTGTCAGTTACGTTTATCGCCTCAGGTACAGTAGAGCGTCCAAGAGAAAGCCAGGAGGACACGTCGTGTTGTACTTCCAGGTGTTTCACATCGATCAATGAGTTGGTCAACTTAGGGTCTCTTCCGTTTATCTGTAAGTATTTCCTCTATGAGTGTATTTACTTGTACAACAATATGGCAGCTTCAACTGTGTGTTTAGGAATGTTGTTTTTCTCTCTTATAATAAGGAAGTAGTTTGTTTACTACTACAGCACAACATGCCACGAGGATACAAGCTGCGCACCAGTTGTTAGATGGAGACAATCATCTGTTTTAGTTGAAAAAAAAAAAAAATTATATTATGCGTGCTATTAAAGTTTTCAACTCTGCACACACACACACACACAGGTAGGATGAGTGTGGGCTTCATAGGTGCAGGCCAGCTGGCCCACGCTCTGGTGAGAGGCTTTACAGCTGCAGGTGAGTTTTTTTAAAACACCATATTTGTATTATTCAGATTTTTTTATGTTGTTGGTTTATGTTGATTGCAATCAGACACTGACATGATTTCTGGACATTTTGTACCCTTTCAAAGGCGTGATTGCCACCCACAGAATCACAGCCAGTTGCCCAGACACAGAACTCCCCAGAGTACAGGGGCTAAGGGTAGGTACTGTAGAGAGGACAATACTGTACTCCATCAGTGATTCTGTTTCATTCTGAATATATTTGTGGGGTTTCCAAGGTACAAAACACTTTATTCTCTTAAATTTATGACTTTATTCTCATAATACTACGACTTTTTTTCTCATAAATTTATGACTTTATTCTCATAATACTACAACGTTTTTTCTCTTAAACTTATGACTTTATTCTCATAATATTACAACTTTTTTTCTCGTAAACTTATGACTTTATTCTCATAATATTATGACTTTTTTTCTAGTAAACATATGACTTTATTCTCATAATACTACGACTTTTTTCTCTTAAATTTAGGATTTTATTCTTATAATATTACCACTTTTTTTCTTTTAAAATTATGACTTTATTCCCATAATTCTGTTTAATTCTGAATATATTTGTGGGGTTTTTCAAGGTACAAAACATTCCTTTGCAAGCATTCCTTGAATTCCCATGTCTATTTCTGTCCCAACAAAGTACTAAAAAGATGTCATTTGTACAGAAACTGGGTGTCAATCTCACCAGCAGCAACAAAGAGGCGGTGAGCAAAAGTGATGTTCTCTTCCTGGCTGTGAAGCCACACATCATCCCTTTTGTACTGGATGAGATTGGACCAGACATCGAAGACCGACACCTTATTGTGTCCTGTGCTGCAGGAGTCACCATCAGCTCTATAGAGAAGGCAAGTCATAGCCGTCTGTCTGCCCATGCTGCTGACTGAACACAGATTGTTTATAGCAGAACTGGACAATATTGACAAAATCAAATATATTTTTTCCACTCAATACTTAATCATAAAGAAATATCTTCGACAATTAAGCAATAGCGCATGTCCAGTATTTAACCTATCTGTATATAAAGTAGGGCTGTCAATCAATTAAAATATTTAATTGCGATTAATCGCATAATTGTCCGTAGTTAATTGTGAAATCAATTAACAACACAAAACAATGACAAATATTATAATATGTAATATGCATTTAGCATAAAAATAAGCTCAAATCATAACATGGCAAACTGAAACCCAACAGGCAACAACAGCTGTCAGTGTGTCAGTGTGCTGACTTGACTATGACTTGCTCCAAACGGCATGTGATTATCATAAAGTGGTCATGTCTGTAAAGGGGAGACTCGTGGGTACCCATAGAACCCATTTTCATTCACATATCTTGAGGTCAGAGGTCAAGGGACCCTTTTGAAAATGGCCATGCCAGTTTTTCCTCGTCAAAATTTAGCGTAAGTTTGGAGCGTTATTTAACCTCCTTCACAACAAGCTAGTATGACATGGTTGGTACCGATGGATTCCTTAGGTTTTCTAGTTTCATATGATGCCAGTATCTTCACTTTAGCTCGTTGCCATAACCTAAATATCACAAGTTGCGTTAATGCGTTAAAGAAATTAGTGGCGTTAATGCATTATTATGGTGTTAACTTTGACAGCCCTGAAATACAGGTTATATAGTTTGTTTACTCATCTGCAAAAGTCAAGTCACTTTACTTTAAAGCAGACTTTAAGACCAAGAAAATGCATTATTTAAACTATACTTAAATGACCATCAAACCCCCTAATGATTTGTAAATCTTATATGACATGGTATTAATCATCATCAATCATGTTTTTACGGACTTCTCAGCTTTAGGTGATGGCTGATGCTTGTGAAATTCTGGCTTTATTGTTTACTTTAACATGAGGCTCTCACTGTATTTCTGCGCTCCCTCCCTGCAGACCCCTCAGGCTGAACAGTCACATGTTGTAACATGACATTGGTCGGCTGCTTGAACTTGAAACAGCCATGCATTTCTATTTAATAAAGTCTGTATATTACATGGCAGTAAAGCAAATGAAATGCCATCTATTCCATCGACTAGTGCATAAACTTTGATCCATGTTAGTTTTATTAAAGTTAAAAACTATAACTACATAATTTCCAGACAATTCACTCAGTGCATTGCTATGTTCCCCTACAGAAGCTGCAGCAGTATCGCCCTGATCCAAAGGTGATGCGGTGCATGACAAACACTCCGGTGGTGGTGCGCGAGGGGGCCACTGTGTACGCCACGGGCACCCATGCAGAAGTGGAGGATGGAAAGCTTCTGGAGCAGCTGATGGCCAGCGTGGGATACTGCACCGAGGTGGAAGAGGACCTGATTGATGCCGTCACCGGCCTCAGCGGCAGCGGTCCTGCTTACGTGAGTCATTTAAATAAATGACGTTGAGTGGGTTTTTACAATTTTTCCTTACCTGTAGGAAGTGTGAAAAAAATAGCCTTATGGATTGTTTTCCCCTCATTCAATCATCCTAACAATTATGATTGTGGCCTTGCAGGCGTTTACAGCTGTGGAAGCTCTTGCTGACGGTGGAGTGAAAATGGGCCTGCCCAGGAGACTGGCTGTGCGCCTCGGAGCCCAAGCCTTGCTGGTATTACCTTTATTTTCTTTAACACATTTATACATGTGTTTGCTTTCTTGGATGTTTTTGGTTCTTGTTTTATTATGTTACTGTTAAAATGGTTTTAATTACGTTTTTCAAGCTTTGCTGTGATGGATGAATATGAAAATTAGTCTGTCTAACAGATATTGTCCCTGTAAAATCTATAAATCCAGATACAATTTTGCCAGGTGTTTGCTGCAGTTTGTTTTGCTTGGTTCTAGGCACAGTCTGAATATACTAGGGCTGTCCTTGACCAAATAATTTTTTAGTCGACAAACACTCATATACGATTTTGTTGACTAATCAATTAGTTGATTTAATCGATAGATTACATTCTTTGTGGAGAGATTCTCCACAAAGAATCACCCAAAAGCACCACTTTAAATCTTGTGTTTACCAGAGATGTGCTCATAAGTTTCTTGGAAATAAGTCGTTCAGCATGAAAAAGCATAAAAAATGACTAATGGACTAAAGAAATCTTAGACGACTAAGACCAAAACGACTGATTCGACTAAGAGGGGGCAGCCCCAGAATACACAGTATCTTGATAAAAGGTACAGGTTGGATATGACATCAATACTACTTGTTAATCTTAATGTGAATCTCCTTTTGTGTTTCTTTAAAAGGGGGCTGCTAAAATGTTGTTAGGCTCAGAGCAACACCCAGGGCAGCTCAAGGACAACGTGTGTTCACCAGGGGGCGCCACCATCCACGCCCTGCATGTCCTAGAGAGCGGTGGCTTCCGCAGCCTCCTCATCAAAGCTGTAGAGGCCTCCTGTGTCAGGACTAGGTAAGTTGATAAGAAAAAAAGAAAGTGTGAGACAAACAAACTAACAAATCATATTTCCTGTCACAGGGATAAACAAGAAATGCTTTTAAGTTAATTGTCTTATTCAAATGGCCAAGGGTTGATATATTTCTTTTGAAGTTTATAATTCAGACAGTAGATGGAGCTATATGCAAATAATGTTGCAATGAGAGTTTTGTCCTTCTCAGGTTACCAAGTGATGAGATTATTATTACGCTACTGTACTATGTTGTGCTAAATATGTATGTTTCACATTATGTTGTAAATGTCTCTTGTGTTTCTGCCTAAAAAGGGAACTTCAGTTTTTGGCCGACCAAGAGAAAATCTCTCCAGCTGCCATAAAGAAGACGACTCTGGACAAAGTGTACCAGCAGCCGGGAGTGACTGCAGAGGCTGTTGGAGTCAGACCTCGTGGTATCAGTATGTTCAACAGCAGTAACCCTAGGACCAAGAAGAAGTGATCTTCTTTTTTTTGCCAAGCTTGGAAATAGCACATTTTAATGTCTGTCACATCAGTGGAGATGCAGTATATGCTGTGAATGAAATTGCTGGAACATAAGCTAAACTGGTGGATTACTTTGTAGGGGGAAAAAAAATTTGGAATAATGCTGTAAAAACTGTATGTAAGGGTGTAACAATACATCGCTCTATCGATTTTAATGATTAATGATCCAATATCATCAATATCAATACATGTCTTCATCTTTAAGATTACGCCTTTATTTTGAAATTCCTATGGCGTCTAGAAGTCTTGAAGTCTAAGAGCACCTCCTTCCTACAGAGCCCAGTCATAGAGTTGTCAAATCATATTTTAGTTGCTTTGTATGAGTTGATATAAGTGTAACTGATTGTGTTAAATGGGTATATGATGTTGTCACATATTGATCGCTGGCCGCTGAATTGAATAGAATCAAAATTGTATTGTGGAAGACTTTTTGATATCAGCAAAAATCGTATCACTGTCCAAAAAAATTATATAATATTGTATTATGATGAGACTTGTGATTTACTACTTAACTGTATGAGCCATATTTCTTTTTGTAATGAAATTCCTTTCCTTTGTCAGGCTAGACTAGACTAGAATAATAATTTCAATGTCTATGGTTGATATGGCTTTCTTAATCTTATCGGCCCTTTTTGATGGTAGTTGGCAAAGTTAGGTTTACTTGGTGGTATTACAGTTCAGCTTGTATTTATTAGGGGTGTAAATCACAAGTTTCATCATGATACGATATTATATTGATTCTTTGGACACAGATATGATATTTTCTGATATCACAAAGTCTTCCACGATACGATTTAGATTCGATTCAATTCAGAGGCCTGCGATCAATATGAAACTATATCATATGCCCAATTAACACAATCAGTTACGTATATATCAACTCACAAAAAAGCAACTAAAATATAATTTAATAATTTTATTACTGGGCTCTGTAGGAAGGAGGTGCTCTTAGACTAAAATTGGTGACACAGACGTGCCATGGATATTTCAAAATAAAGGCGTATTTGAAAGATGAAGATATGGTATCGATGTTTTCATTTTGCATCGATGATATTGAATCGATGAATACACTCCAGTATTTTTGCAATCTCAAAATTATGTTGACAATGGAGTAGAAGCGCTGCTGGTTCTCTGAGGTAATCACATATAGGTGCTCTTTGGATCCTTCAGGTGTATTGGGCTCATTCAGTCTTGTGAAGGGCTCATTGCATAGGTGGAAAAAAGGGCAATGGCAATAATTATTGCCATGTAAAATAAAGGCATTTTAATTTTGTTCAAACACTACAGTGTGCCTTGGATTATTTCTGAGGGAGACTTGCATCTTTTACTTTTTTCCACCCATGCAATGATCCCTTCACAAGACTGAATGAGCTCACAATTATGTTGTTAAACTTTCCTTACAAAACATGCGTACTGGTATATTTTATGATGCAATGAAACTGTGATGTTTTCAAAACATTTTATTATTAAATATTAAAAAAAACATTTTTTGGATGTGATTTATTTGTGTGAATATTCAGTAAATGCCATCAGTACTGTTTTACAGTCACACATCAGTCATTAGCAGCTGCTATGTAACACTGCCTTTTATTTACTCCTCTACTTCATGGTTGTTGTTGTTTTTTTGGGGGGGGGGGGACATTTATCTTTTGATATTACAATATATTTTTATTAATTGTTTTTTATTTGTTTGTTTTATTGACACAACAAAGAATTATTACTTATTTATTATTTTCTTCCATTTACATGCATGTTCTTTTTAAATATCTATATATTGTAATTTGCTAAATTAATTGTATATATGTATATATATGTTTTTGTTTTTATTTTGTTCTTTTTTTAAATTATTTATTATTGAATTGACGCTTTGGCAATATTGTTCACCTGACAGTCATGCCAGTAAAGCAAATTGAATTGAATTGGTATATTTTTGGTTAAAAATGTTTTTTTTATTTCTTGTGAGGTAAGAAGATCCTTCATGAATGAAGAAGGCACGTGACCAAACACGATGACGTCAGGCTTTGATACAAGAGAAAGGAATCAACAAGGAGAGCACGAGCTGGCAGTTGGAAGCCGCTGCCGCTTCTTGTCAGTTGAAACCAAACCGATATTTAAACTGTGCCGCTGATGTTTGGTGACGGAGAGACGACGAGGAGGACCTGGACGGCAACAACTCCCAGAGAGCGTCATTTTTTAAGTCAGGTGGGTCCGTGTAAACCAAACAGAGTCGGTGTTGTTATGCTGAGTGTGCATGCCTCCTCTTCGCCTCGCCGCTGACAAGCTAGCTTTCATGGGGTTAGCATTCCTAGCTTCTTATAATCAACGCTCGTCAAGGTACGCGGATTTACACCGGATGTTTGTTTTTCAAAATAAGAGTTTCCGCATCACTTAAAGCAGGGATCAGCAACTTTTACTATCAAAAGAGCAATTTTAGGCAAAACATTTGATCATTGTGATGAAAGTAACAAAGTTTATAGTCTAAGTATATAGTATATAAGTCTAATGCAGTGAGGGCCAAAGAGCAAATGTACTACGGAGTATTCGGGCCACATAGAGGGGGAAAAAATCTGAGATTTCCAGAATCAGTCGTAATATTATGAGAATATAGTCATAATATTATGAGAATAAAGTCATAATATTGTGAGAATAAAGTCATAACTTTACCAGAAAAAAGTCGTAATATTATGAGAATAAAGTCGTAATATTACGAGAATAAAGTTATAACTTTACGAGAATAAAGTCATAACTTTCCGAGAAAAAAAAGTAGTAATATTATGGGAATAAAGTTGTAATATTACTAGAATTAGGTCATAACTTGACGAGAAAAAAAGTCCTAATATTATGAGAATAAAGTCGTAATATGAGAATAAAGTCATAACTATACCAGAAAAAAGTCCTAATATTGTGAGAATTAAGTCATATCTTTACAAGAAAAAAGTAGTTAATTGCGAGAATAACGTCATAACTTTACCAGAAAAAAAGTTGTAATATTATGAGAATAAAGTCATAACTTTACCTGAAAAAAAGTTTAATATTATAAGAATAAAGTCATAACTTTACCAGAAAAAAGTCGTAATATTATGAGAATAAAGTCATAACTTTACCAGAAAAAAAGTCGTAACATTATGAGAGTAAAGTCAGAAGTTTACGAGAACAAAAGTCGTAAAATTACAAGAATAAAGTCATAACTTTCCCAGAAAGAAAAAATATAACACATAAAATTACTACTTTATAATATTATGACATTATTCTATAAATCTCTGATTTATTTATTTTTCCTCAATAGACCTACAACAATGATAACTACAAATGAAAATGTAAACTAAAAGCATTTATTCATTTCCATTTTTATAAATCAACAGGGAGCCACTGGAGAGGAGCTAAAGAGACGCATGTGGCTCCGGAGCAGCAGGTTGCTGACCCCTGCTTTAAGCGGTTAACGCACGTATTCTCTAAGTATTGGTTTTATTTTGAAAGATAACACCGGAAAAGCATGTGTAAGCCATTGGAAAGTGACAACGCTTACTCTTACTATGCTGAGATGGCAGCTAAGCTTTTTGTACACACTCATGAGCGGCGAATAAAACATGTCATTCAAGATTTTTGGGTTTTTTAATGTGACACATCTGGTTCCGCAGCGTAAACGTGGTGTTTTCCCTCCACCGGTTGAGGAATCCGCTCGTAGTGCTCCAGTTATAGTAGGACGGCTCGGCTGAGCACGGGGATTTCCTCGCCTGCTGCTTGTTGTAGGCGGGGAGTTGTTTTGCCACTTTCACAAGCTCAGCGTTGAGAGGTTGAGGAGACAAGAGTCGCGGAATGTCAAAATAACTAAGGTTGCTTTTGTGATAAAGAACAGTTTGCAAAGGTCGGCTCCCACTGTGTGCCACAGCGCTTTTCTTTTCTTGGTTGGTTTGTCAACTCATGCGCTTCTTTTCTTGCTGTTCAAACCTGCTGCTTCATCACCTCGTTGTGTGCAAAAAAAAAAAAGGAGCAAGAAGAGCGAGAGCCGAGGCAGCAGCGGTTTATAGCGAGAGATCAGGTTGGTTTTTTATCAATATTTCCCTCATGTCATTTCTGTCAAACATGCATGTGATTGTTGAGCGTGTTGTGCAGCTTTTTAAATGCATGCATTGGGTTTAAAATCTGCTTCCAAAAAAAAAAGCCATCGTTTCGGGTTGAATTGGTTCACCTGAAGTGTCATTTAACCACTGGTTAGTAACAATGGCAGTGCCAAACCCCTGCACGTCCTTGGCTTTTATAACACCACACAGCCAGGCAGTTTATTGTTTTATCATCAGAGAGCCAACAACACAACAAGCAGCAGCGGTATTTTTTTATTATTATTATTATCGTGCTGAATCATCACAATGATGTATTTCTCAGAAATCCACCTCGAAATATGGTACCAGTATGGACAAAGGTCTGCTCGGTGGATATAAGGGTCGATGTTTATCACCGTTATTATTAAGGAGATGCATCGAAATGGTGCTGATCTGTCGGTGCACGTCAAGTCATCAAACCCATGAGCATCAAGTGATGACCATTTATCAATATATAGCCTTCATCTACATTCACAGCTGAGAAATGTGCATTTTATTGCAGCGCTGTCATGATGCACATCAACAAACCCAGGGTGTGTGAGTACATTTAGACTAAGTGCTCAGATGTCAACTGCGATGTCAAATCCATTTAAAAAATGCATGATAAGCAATATATTATGCCTGTGTTGTTATAATGGAGCCCTGCAACGAGTGGCTGTTTAAAATTGGGTCATGTGTAATTATGGGATGTATGGGGGAAGTTGAAAACAACATAGGTAGTATTTGAAATAAAAATGCTGGTTTGGTGTGCTGTAAACACCTTTTTTGTTTTTGTATGCTAAATACTATACCAGCTTGCTTGTGATATTTATTTAACGCAGTATAACGCTTCATTTCTTTTATTTTTGGGCTGGCAGATGCTCTTGTTGCCTGTGTGTGTGTGTGTGTGTGACATGATGAAATTTGCTGCCTATTAGAGTGCACGCTTATGGAGGGCAGGTAATGAATTATCCATGGAGAATCTCTGTGCAATTTGAAAAGTCACCTTGGAAACTGTTGAGCATATATATAGGCAGGGCTAAACAGACAGAAGTTGCCCATTCTTGCTCAGATATCCAACTTGTTTCATCATCTCTGTTCATGCGAGCAGGGCATTGAAGTGTGTTTAGCAGACAGGCCGGCCCCACATCAGAAGCTCGGCTTCGCAATAAAGCGTAATGCCCATCTCTGCCTTTTCTCTGCAGGTAACAAGAACAGATGAGGGCCCATATAAGAGCCCGATGGGGCTGGCAATGGTGTCTGGATGGAGGCAGGGAGTGGTGGAGATCAGCTCTGAGATTTATCACCTCTCGCATCGATGTAGCGAAGATAAAATAAGGCTGGGTACCACAGAGGTGAAGCGAGTGCACAACTCACACCCAGTGGCGTTGCTCAGGCTGGGCAGGCGGCTGAGGATATTTGAGGTTGATGAAACACGAGGCAAGACTTTGCACAGAATACTGGCCACCAACACCTCTGTATGGCCAACACAGCTGTGCCTGGGGAATAGTTACGCCTATTCAGGACAATTAATAGCCTCCAGAAAGGAACACAAATGTGGGATTTGTCCACAAAAGTGCTGCTTAAGCTGCGCGGGGAAAATGGGAATGCCTGGAAGGAAGGGAGAAAAAGATCAATATAGTTTTTTTTCCCCCTCTTTTTTTTTTTTTTTTGCAATAGGGGAGGGAATGTTGGTGATGAAACCTCTTGCAAGTGTAGTGCGGATTATGATTGCTTAGCATTGCGATATGCCCGCTCCACTTCTCAAAGTAATACTTTCATCCAGACAGAGTAGCAAGGGTGTTTGATGATTTTCTGTTTGGAAGTCGAGTTAGACTTGGCATGTTCATTACTGCTCTCTGTGTGTTCATAATTTAGATTAGCCAACATCGGACAGAACATGGAGAGCATAAGCGAGGAGACATGCACTGGCTGCTGTTTTGCATGTAACCTACTTTTATCTTGGCTGATTAATGTTTGAGACATATCAGTGGTGAACTGACATTAAAAACAAGTGATTTAACTGTACCCATATTTGTGTAAGAGGCTATGAAACTAGCGATTGAGGCAGTTTCCATGCATTGTTGAGAGTTTTGGGAGACTATGTTCTCAGCTGGATTTGAATAAAATGTTCTAAGGAGGTTAAAGATAGCGAGACCTTGTTCTAAGATAAGCAGTGTATAACCCACATTGGAAAGGAGCTCAGGCAGATCATTAGACTACCATTAGTACTGTCTCTATTAGTTCTTGATAAAATTAACAGATTCTCCTTGTGTTTCCTGAAGAAATGCCTACTATATTTGTACTCTGCCTGATTAAATTATGCTATACATGCAACAGGATCCAGCATTCATATTTTTTATGACTTGCTCTGTCCAGCCAATATCTTTTTACTGGCACCAGTAGACTAATTGACAATAATCTAATTATATAAATGTGAGGAAATACCAAAGCAAAAAATAAAATCAATAAAACTGTCCCCGGTCTGCAATCTCAATTGCTAAATACAACATTGAGATATTTATTTAGTTGTTTAGTTGTTTATTTAGTTGTCTATTAGCTGAAGCACCTGTGGTACACAGAGTGAGAAGTTTCTTGCTCATGAAATGCTATTTAAGCTCATCTGTGGATGGATACACTTGGTGCTTTGGGGATCAAACTTGATTTGATTTGTTTTTTATATGAAGGGGACGATGCAATTTAACATATTTCCAATACAGGGCATGAAACTGATGAGCTGCACAGAGTTTATAGCTATTGCTAATTTTCAACTCTTGTCCTTAGATGGGCTTTTACATGTACACATACCACAAAACGCTAATACACATACACAAACACACCTTGGTAATTTACAATACAATTTGCTAAAGATGGATTCAGCTCTGGTTTGCTTTTAGCCAGCACTTAACCTTTGTTGTAAAGGACTTTATATCTGTAATTAATTTGATTTCAGTTGGTAATGTGTTCCAGACTTGTGACCCTAATGTTTTTCTAACCTTTAGAGCCTTTAATCATCTTTTTTTCCTCTTCTACCTTCTTTGATATGTGATTGAATTAGTCATTTCTAAGCTTTAATTCAGGCTAAACTGTGTGAGGAACTGAGAAGGAGGGTTACATGAGAGACCTGAGTTAAAATTCTTTGTACTGAACTCGTTATTATTAATTCAGACTGCATTCTGGAGTGACGTAATTGTAATTTTTTTAATTCATTTTTTTTTTTTTGGACAACCACATCAAGTGAGAGGCTCCATCAAATATCCTGCAGGCAGACATCATCAATCACTTGCCATAATTTGAACTGAGCGGTGGCAATGTTATTAATAGAAATTAGCATCTTTGTTGCTTAGTCCAGGTGATAACTCTGGCTAACTGACTGCAGTTGAATCAAAGCGCTCCACAGGAAAAATAAGACGATAAATTTGTTTTCTTTTTGTTTTGTTTTTTTGAATTCAGAGATGCTGCTGAGCTCAGTTTGTCTGATGGCCTTATCACAGAGTTGTGTTTTAATTGAAGAGAATCCACCTCAGATCGTAGCATGGCAGGGTACCAGTCAAAGGCGTGAATTATTTCAGTGTTATTTTACTTTAAATAACAAGTGTTGAGATGCTCTAGTTCAGCTTTTTGTGCTGCAAAGGCTGCCTGTTTGCTGTTAGGTCAATGCAATATGCATTTACTGTAATGTGTATGCAACCAGAGTAGTAAAGCTCCTGGATATTTTGCCAGTGTGTGGGTTGCCTGCAACCCTTACTTCCTCTGCCAGTGCGAGGCCGAAGTATCAAGAGCTATTCTCTTCCTGTTTAATCAAGTCCTCCAGGCAGATACTGTGGAAGGCCAATGAAGTCTCTTCTCCTGTCATGCTGCTTGTACTAACAGAGCAGCTCCGAGAGTAAACAGCAGCTGCCGAGCTTGGAAATAGATTCTGTATGTATCGAAACATTGGTTAATGCAAACCAGTCCAACCTCGAGTCCCTTTAAATAAGCTTCACATTATCAGTGACTTCAGAAAATACGCAATCCCTCGAGGGCGGTGATTCATGTTTTCACTTTAAACCACATGGACTGAATGCAAATTCCACACATAAACGTACCACATGCTTGGTGTAACATACCAGCTTCCATATGGGACTTGTTCAGAGCCAGCGTTTATCATAGTATATCTTGTTATGGCGTCTATTTTCACCTTGTGACAAATAATCAGTGCTCAGTCGTGCATGTAAACCATTGTAGAAACAGATATGATGATTTTTGAAAAATGTGGGATATTTTGCACCAGGAAAATTAGAATATCTACTAGAGGCTGACTCAAATGCTTCGACCGTTGCCATGGTAATCGGCCTCCAAATCGGTATTTGAATGCTTCGTTAGTATTTATATATATATATATATATATGTGTATATATATATATATATATGTGTATATATATGTATATATATATATATATATATGTATATATATATATATATATATATGTATGTATATGTATGTGTAATAATAATGTATAAATATCGCTGTTTGTTATGTGTAGAGGTGCGCGTGTGCTTCGAAGCCCAAAACATGATATTCAGGACAGCCCTAATATCTACAGATATTTAAATGTCTCTACTGTTTGTCTCCATCTTACAACCACAACTACTTTATACTTTGTGATATCAAATAGAGCAATATTGATAGATATCTCTTTTCAGGTTTACCAAAATTCTGACAAGCATAAACAACAGAATTACCACACGAGATTATTATCTTAAAACCATTTGCCTTAATCATGAAAGGCTGGTCTAATCTTAGTTTACCAATAGGTGAACTATTTGTTATTTAGGTGCTTTAGATATAAATATCGGTATTATGTTTATTATCTCTTTACATTGACTCCTCTAAATGAAGGCATCAAAATAATTGCATTGCAAAACAAATGGTCAAATGGCCAAAAAGTTCCAGGGTTTTCAGTAGGGCTTTTCCGAATACCATCTTTTGGGCTTTGAAGCTTTGATGAGAAATGTTCGAAGGTATTCGAAGCTTCGTGGCGTTGCTCGGCGCAGCGCGGCTAAGCAGGCTGACATGTTCTTCTGTCTTCATCTCCCCATGTTTCACTTCTATACACACCAAACAGTGATATCCGTCTGAGAATAATAATTAATGTTGAATAGGACTGTCCCGAATACCATCTTTTGGGCTTCGAAGCTTCAGTGAGAAATATTTGAAGGTAGTTGAAGCTTCTGGACAGCGCCGCTGCCGCACTACTGTACACACACGCACCTCTACACAACACAAACGGCAATATCTGTCTGAGAAGAATTAATAATGATTAATGTTGAATATGAATAATGTTGTGGGATTATTTCTTATTTCATGGGCTATTTATACATTATTAATACATACTTATATATATATATATATATATATATATATATATAAAAAAATATTCAAATACTGATTTGGAGGTTGATTACCATGGCAACGGTGGAAGCCTCGAAGCATTTGGGTCAGCCCTAGTTTTCAGTTGTAATTTATGTTATCACGTTTCTAAGACTAAACAATCACCCTGCTTAGTTAAAATGCAACGCTTTGTAAAATTAGAAACCTGTAGGCTACCAAAGCTACTGGCCCAGCCAGGTTTAGGTGCTAATAATACGTCTTAATGATGAGCACCCATGCAATTTTTACTCTGGTTTTATTATGCAGCAGGCTTTTTCAAATCTTCATTTACAGCATTCGGGAAAAGGGCACTTCTTCTCATTAAATCCTTTCGTTTCAGAATGCACTTTATTCTTCGCTGATCTGTTGATTATTGCATGTTTTGATTAAATATCATCAGCATCTGTCTATTCATCATTCGTGAGAACAATATCAGGACAAACCGTTTAGCCCTTCTATTATTCTCTAGGGTCAGTCCTTCCAAAAGACAAGCATAAGATTTTGTTGAACTGCTATTTTAGCGTTGCCCCGATCCTCCACTGGTCAAAAGTATTGGCTTAGTATTTCCCCTCCGCTACAAGCGTATCACATTTCCCTCTGAAAGCTGCTGAATGATTTCCCCTCTCCCTCTTTTTGTCACTCTTATTTCACGCTCTGAATACTTAGTAGTTAATAGCTTCCCTCCCCTCTTCCCATCGTACCTTTCTCTCACACAGACACACTCGCACACACACTGTGTTTTTTTTCTCTCCCAAGTTTACGCCAGTCTTCCAGTAAACTCTTCCAGAGCTATCAGAGGAGTCTGATTTTTAATTTGCGGTTAAATGGCGCCCAACACGTGCAGCTCGCTTGATAATTGACTTCACTCAGCTGAAGGGAGGAATGATTAGATCTGAATATCTAGACGATCTTTTCGACTCCGAATTAGAAGGGAGTAAAAGTAGTGGCTCTGATCAGGCATGAAGTGTTGAGAGTGGCTATTTATGGCGTACAGGGTGAAAATGTTGGCTGCCTGCGTTAAGCATCTCAACCCTGACAGAGCAAAGTGGACAAGAGAACAAATAAATTAATGAGCCAAAGCATGATGGGAAACTGCTGACATTTCTTTTTATTTTTTTCACACACTTATCTCATCGTGTGCTTTTCAGTATCTTCGTGTTTATCATTCTGTTTCCTGTGGAAAGTCTATGATAATGGAGCGAGAGGCTACAAGTCTCATACATTATTGATCAGGGAAACTGAATAGGTGATCATACTGATTTCACATCCAGCTCTCGTCTTTTGTGCGGTGTTAATCGTCTAAGATGTGCAGGTTTAGCAAAGACAATGAATTGAAAACGGTGCTAAATCTGTCTCATCAGCTGAGGCCTAATTTATATTTGGGCCATAGCTCTTGTGTCTCCTCTCGTGGCTGTACAAACCTTCACAAGTCTGGACCGGTCATGGCAGAGGAAAGAAATTTAAACTAGGCACATTGTGCATCTGCTCTTTTGGAGTGAAATGCATTGTTTGGTGTGAGATGATATTCAGCTGTTAGTTCCACAGAACTGAGTTGTTGGACGCAGCCGGTGCTTTTCCTGAAAACAGTCTTTTCATCAGCATTCACCTCCACTGTCTAGTTTTATTCACTTCATTAGCAAGCCGCCGGTGCCAAGTGCTCGGACGCTTCTTTTCAGGAATTGATCATGACAAGTTAAATGTATATGCTTGTGGTAAATCCGTCTGGATACATGTGCATGTGATTAGCTAACGTGATATGCAATCCGCCGTCATGTCTCAGTAAAGCCTGCGCCCCGTTAGTCCTCCCCAGCCGTGTTTAGTATTCAGAGAGCAGGCGCTGTTGTAATCTGGATTCTGAGGCAGGTTGCTGGGGTTTTTGTTTGCTCTTATGGCCCTGATAATCTTGTTACACCGCTGTCAAGTGGAGCTGGCTCTCCCTGCAGCCCTGAAACCACCATGCATGCCACCTCCAGTACCAGAAAATCCAACCCCCATCCCCCCCAGCCCCCACCATCGCCGCCCCCACCAGCCTACCGCCATTTTGAGACAGCCGTTGATGGAAGAGCCTTGGATGTATCCTTGAAGAATCACCTCCTGAGCATCTTTATTCAGCCGCCCCCTGTCTCCCACCCCCACCTTAGGCGGTGCACGACAGTGATAAATATTCATCAGGGGACGCAGTGCGTGGATGCTGTAGCCTCGGTTCCCCCTCAACAAAGGGTCCCCTAGCTAATGGTGTCCATCCTTGGCGGGCCCCCTGGAGAGATCCTGTGGAGGAGATGAGATCATTAAAGCATGACACGGGCTCAAGGCCGGACCTATCATGTCACATCAGCATTTATCCCACCAGAGTCACCCCCTTTGAGTCTCAACCTAAGCCGACCCCACCTTCGCGAGCCGCCCTCTATAGATTTAGATGAACACAGACAGCTTTTGAAGGTTGGCTGGGTTGCTCTCGTCGTGTTAGTTCAACTTCACAACTTCCTAATTGGCACCTTGGTTTTGGTCCTTGCTGAGATCAGTATTTTTTTTTTTTTTCTCAACCTGTTCTTCTCAAGCTCCTCTAAATGTGTCGAGCGTGCATTTTTCACAAGGCTGTTTGCTCTCTCTCTTTCTTTCTTTCTTCTCACCCTCTCTCTCTCTCTTTCTCTCTGTCCGTCTCTCTCACCATCCCCTCCTTCTCTTTCTCTGGGTGACCACACTCAGCGATTTCTATTTCCTGTGGGTGTGATGTCTCTCCTCCACAAGCAATCAGCTCTGATTTGTCAGCGTTCTTCCAGGCGATTCATAAAAATTCAGCAAGCACCTACAAAAGACGTCTGTGTCCCCTGCGCTTGCTCCCTATACCTCTGCTGCCCCTGTGCTCCGAGCTGCAGCCAAACACACACAAAAGACCTGAAATCATTACTAGTAGGAGGTAATGCATGTGTGGAAGGAAGACATTGGTGTCTAGTAGGGCTGAGACGATACACCTATCTCCTGATTCAATACTATCACGTTAGTTGGGTGCCGTGTTGCAATTTGATATTGCGATTTATTACAATTTTTATTAACTTTTTTTAACACTAGACCATGGGAAAAAGTTGAAACATGCACGTCTAGAGACTTTTACTTTGGAAAATATCTAAATTAATACAGTAAAATGTTTTAATTTTCAGCATGTACTGTATGCAGTCAGAGATGTCCTGAAGTCAAATATATCAGTCATTGTCAGGAATTATTTAATAAATGGTTTCCAGCAACCCAAAAATCAAAGAATTAAGACATTTCCTTCAGAAATTAGAGGTATTTTCTTTTTAATTTATAAGGGACATGTAGTGTTTTAAACTACTGGTGAATATAATCCAATCAGTGTTATTTCCTTATTAGTATTTTGTATGTACAGTACCTTTTGTAGCACCTTATTTTGAAAACCAGATGTAGTCACACGTGTATACTTCTGCTAACTCCGCCAAGCTCTCCCCGTCAGCTCCGTTCTCTTTATATATATCCATGGTCAGCTCCGTTTGAATGCATTTAACATAAATGTCAGTATATGGGTGCTCTACAGTTGTAGCGTCGGCTGATTTGACCACGGAGATGAGTAACGGCTGACTTGACTGCACGTTACCGCAATACGATAACCTTTCCTGTCCATGACAGAGTTAGCATGCAGCTTTAGCCATGATGTCTAGCTCTGCTTTTCCTGGCAATGTGTGAAACCCAAAATATTTCCATACTTTACTGTATGTGTAGTGTTTATCATGTTGGATTTAACATGTGAGGGTGCAGGTCGTACCCACACGGACAATCCGGCATTTTCTACGTTCTCGTTTCGGCTCGCTGTGGCCGAAACGTTTTGTTTTGGTTGACGGATACGGAACTGATATGACTTCATGTTAATTGCGATGCATAGGTGAATTGATTTTTTCTCCCACCCCTAGTGTCCTTGATTGCGACCGTTAAGAGGGTGAACTTGTCAAATGCAAGGGCATTCTGTTGCAATCAAATCAAGTCTGAAATTTCCCCGTTTTTCTGGAAGATTATAGGTGTGTTTTTCCTTTTCTTTTCATCTCTGTGTGTTTATGTGAGCACGCCTCTTTGTCTCTGTGAGGTATGACATGCCTGGTAGTGGAAGGGAGCAGCTGTGCATTGGACCTTGTCTGTGTTGTGCTGCCATGCCCTGTCATTGGTAGCCGTCTGTTGGCAGCAGCCTGTGCTGGAGGGTTGCAGCCCGGGCTCAATCATTCCGCAGTGTCATATGGTGAGCTTTCAGCCATGCCAAACCATGCCTACTATGTTACCATACACAGCTGTGTGTGACAGAATACGCCTCTTCAACCTGGACAATGTGGGCCATCTTTCTGCATTTTTACAAGATTCCAACCGTCTGGGTTTTTTTTAAACAATGTTGGGTCTGGGCGGCTGAGGGAGGAAATGATAGGCTTATATGAAATTTGGAAGAAGTAGGATTTTTTTTTTTTCCTACTCTCATCCCAGCAGCTATTAGTGGAGTACTTTCCTGTCTATTTGTCCATTATCTGTGCATCATCAGGCAGACTATTATCCCATTATGTTTTGCATCTGTGGTCCAAATGCTTACTGGAAATGAGTCACCACAAAGGCCAGTGAAAGGTAGGTGTTACTATCAGGCAGCTATTCATAGCCAGCCCAACGGGGATGAAAGTATCACATTTAAAAAGTCCTCCGCAGAACGTGAAAGGCTTTTTTTTTTTTTTTTTTTAATATATGGGCATCTGTAGCGTATAGGGAAACATCGCCCTTTTATGAGGACTTTTTTTGAAGTGAAAGCATCAAGAATGCGAGTCACAGTCTGACCTCATGTTATGTCCCCAGCCTGTGTGATAGTGTCGTATTCAGGTCATTTTTAACAAGCGTCTGTCTCTGCCTGTTTGGCTCAGGTGACCGGTCCACCTGTAGCACCCTTTTGTTGCCATGGAAATATCCTGGCCATCTTAGGAGCTACGACTCATCTCTTTTTTTATTTTTTATTCCCTCCCTCGCTGAGCTTCTCTGCACACATCATACATATACATGATGACTATCTTAGGCTATGAACACATGCACACACTGACGGTACTTCTTTTTAGGATTTCTTTCTTTGGGGATTCTTTTGTTTCCTGTTTTGATACGGAAAAAAAGTTGTAAGAGCCCACATGCATTTGTTTATGTGTGCTCAGTGCAAACACACACTGCTGGGGCTGTGTAAATCAGCTTACAGAGGCAATGTGCTGGCTGGGCTCACTGTGGTGGGTGCCTGTGTCGCTGACACAGCATTTACTGTGTGTAGTGTAAAGCACCCAGGGCCACAACCGTGTGTGTGTGTGTGTGTGTTTATGTGTGTGTGTGTGTGTGTGTGTGTGTGTGTGTGTGTGTGTGTGTGTGTGTGTGTGCGCGCGTACTTATCCTGTGGCAGAGCTCACACGGTGGAAGGCACCCAGCCTTCTGTCTGTCTTAACACCAGTAGGTTAGGTTTCTGCACAGCTTCTCTTGGTGTTCCCTCAGTACTGACATGACAGAATAAACTGCAGTGCAGCCCTGTTGTTCTGGATGCCATAGCCAAGGTTCTGCAGTAGTTACAGCATGTCCCCCTTTTTTCATTGATTTATGGGTTATATTGTAGTTTGTATTGTAGTCTAGACATGTGTGACTGTCTAGACTGCTTGTACAGTAGATGAAAGCAGTGTCCCTCTGTGATATGTTTTAGCTGAGGTTGTATATACAGTAGAAAGGCTGACGGCTTTGTTTTAGTCCGTCTGTGTTTGTCCTCTGCTGTTTCTGCTCTGAGAGGCTGCACTTAACAGAAGTGACTTCTCTTTGAGTTTTGTTTTCCAAGAAATTGCTGCCAGCCAACTAAATGTCACCCTCCTTGTGACTCGCCACACTGCCGTTTCGAATGCAGTGCAGGATTAAAATGAGAGACCTACTACTGTAAGGTGGAGGGGGAAATGCATACCGCCGAGGTATTTGTTCATAGTGACAGGTGCAGTAATAGTCCAGGCAGGTAGCACTCGCTGAACGGACTTGGCATCACTTGCGAGGAAGTCCTTGACCCACTTTGTGCCTTGTGTATTTGAAGGACTTTGTCATGCCATAGCATCTTTGCCAGAAAATACAGTCTTGTGTATTCCATAGGGCTGTCCTCGACCAAAGAAATTCTTAGTTGACGAACACTCGTATGATTTTGTCGACCAATCGATTAGTTGATTTAATCGTTAGACCAGTGAAACTGAGTTTCTCCACAAAGATCACACAAAAGCACCACTTTAAATCTTGTGTTTACCAGAGATGTGCTCATAAGTTTCTTGGAAATAAGTCAGTCAGTATGAAATAAGCACCAAAATGACTAATTGAGTAAAGAAATCTTAGTTGACTAAGACCAAAATGACTAATCGACTAAGAGGGGGCAGCCCTAGTAATTCACAGAAATGCTCTTACTCTAAGCATTTTTTTTTTCTGGTGGTTTTGTTCTATATGCTGATGGTGACTTTTCTCACCTACAGATCAACCAGCAGCACAGGTGGACGCGGCTCTCGTGGCATGACTACCACAAACAAGGGAAACAAGGCCTTGAAGGTAATTAGCATGTCTCACACGAAATTTAATTTTTCCAATTGTGAATGTTAAATGCTAAGACCGACGCTTCCATCCCCAGGTGAAGCGGGAGCCGGGAGAAAATGGCACCAGCCTGACCGACGACGAGCTGGTGACCATGTCGGTGCGTGAGCTGAACCAGCATTTACGGGGCCTGACGAAGGAGGAGATCCTCCAGCTGAAGCAGCGGCGGCGCACCCTGAAGAACCGGGGCTACGCCGCCAGCTGCCGGGTGAAGCGCGTCACCCAGAAGGAGGAGCTGGAGAAGCAAAAGGCTCAGCTGCAGCAGGAAGTGGACAAGCTGGCCACGGAGAATGCCAGCATGAAGGTGGAGCTGGACGCTCTGCGTTCAAAGTACGAGGCCCTCCAGAGCTTCGCTAGGACTGTGGCCCGCAACCCTGTCAACTCAGCCAGGGGACCTATGGCCTCCGTCATAGGGCCCCTCATCCCTGGTAAAGTAGCCGCCACCAGCGTTATCACCATCGTCAAATCCAAAACGGAGGCTAGGTCGTAGTAGCAGAAAGGGCGGGAGGAAGATTTTTCCAAGACTAAACTAGTCAGTGCATTGTAACATGCCGCAGGATCACCTGTGTTAAGTTCTCTGTTTTAACCTTTGGCACTAACACTAACAATACGCTTCCTAAATTCACCCTTAAAGTATGACTCAGCAGTCTGTACCCGTCAACAGACACATTGTGCTTTAGGGTGACACAATCTAATTGTAGGATTTAGGACATGGCAGCCGGTTGTTGAAGAACAGCGACATATTGGCAATACTGAAACCTTTCATTTAAAGAGCAGATTGTGGTTACAAATACTCAAGAAGGCAATATTGGGTGGAAAAAAGTACAAAGTGGAATCAAATTCAGACTGTTAATAGCTGTGTGTGTCCGTTTCCTTACACTGAACTCTTTCCGTCCTAAGAATTGGCATTTGTAGAGTCTCACAACCAGTGAAATAATACATTTTAGTCCTCCTCACCCCCTGAACCCCTTTGCTTGTTATTATGCACTGACTTAAATCTGGATAAATAACATCACAAAGTCTTGATGTGGATGCTACAGATGTCTTCATAACAGCCTGACTAACCCAAAACTAGTTAACGAGTCAAATTTGTGATTTTTGTGGGTCGTCTGTCGAGAACATAAGCGTGAAATAATGCTCCCAAATCTAGCATTCATTTCTGTTTATCTGTGACAGGCTTTAATGAACTTGTCATTATCAATATGACTGGTAGATGCAATAATATATGTATGCACTGAAAAATACAAAGAGGTCTTGCATATTTATGGTTATAAGTGGAAGCGTTAAAAATGATCAGCAGTTCTTAATGATATTGTTCCAGAGCTGAGTGCCATTCCAATATGACAAGATTCTTCTACAATATCTGAATACCTGAATGTTATAACAGTAATATCCTCGTGTTTTGTGGGCGACGGTGAAATCCACAAACATTTTGAAACATAATTTTTGCTCATAGAGAAAATATGTTCAAGTTGTTTTGTTTTTAAAAGATATATATTGCATTTTTTTTTTTTTGTAATTACTTGTTGACAGGGCCGTCAGATATTTCCAAAAGAAAAATCTTTACACAAGCTTTACTGTTTGAATTGTTAAGGTGTAGAAAACTTTGTCTAATGTTGAGTTCTTGGTTTTTATTACTAGGTAGATTACCTTCCATTGTTTATAGAAATACAGAAAAAGAAAACAAACGAAAAAAAAAATCCTGTGACATCTTTTTTGCAATTGTACCGAAAGTGGCTTACTATTGAAGTCTGATAGCTTTTTTCTAGTGACTAGGCGCGTACTGTGGGGTAGCGCGTGACGTGACGTGTAAGTGACAAGTTGGCAGTGTCGTTCACTGTATAGATGTCAATGCTGTGCTATTTAAAACAAATCTGTAGAGCTAAACTAGGTGGTGTAAACAAGGTCAATTGTCTTTGTGCGTATTGGCATCTGTGATATCCTCCGCTTCCTTGGTGTTAGTTACAAATCATATTGTCATGAAGAGTTTACCACGTTGAGCCATGTGAGACAGAATTGGGTGAAATGGCATTAGTGACTTTTACCTGAAGCTTAAAGTGATACTGAATCATGGTTGCACCTGGTGCTGGATGCCCTCTAAACACATCCTCTGTAACCTGAAAGTGAATGACTTCATTGTTGGGAAGATTTCATTGTCGTATCCATTCCGGCCACTTAATTGGTTTGAATTAGATCGTAGGAATAGAAATGATTAACCCCTTCAAATGCACCCGATTCGACTGTTATGAGGCCTTTAAATAGGCGTTATCAGCCTTTATAAGCACCATAGATGTGGGTCAGTAGGGTTCTACTAAACCTACTACATTGTGAAAGTGAAAGCGAAACGTAAAAGCAACATGTTCTAACTAGGGCTGTCAATCGATTAAAATATTTAATCGCATGATTGTTCATAGTAAATTGGGATTAATCTCAAACTAATCACACATTTTATCTGTTCAAAATGTACCTTAAAGGCAGATTTGTCAAGTATGTAATACTCTTATCAACATGGGAGTGGACAAATATGCTGCTTTATGCAAATGTATGTATATATTTAATATTGGAAATCAATTAACAACACAAAACAATGACAAATATTGTCCAGAAACCCTCACAGGTACTGCAATTAGCATAAAAAATATGCTCATGGGTACCCATAGAACCCATTTTCATTCACATATCTTGAGGTCAGAGGTCAAGGGACCGATTTTGAAAATGTCCATGCCAGTTTTTCCTTTCCAATATTTAGTGTAAGTTTGGAGTGTTATTTAGCCTCCTTCAAGACAAGCCAGTATGACATGGTTGGTAACAATGGATTCCTTTGATTTTCTAGTTTTATATGACACCAGTGTCTTCACTCTAGCTTTAAAATCCATACCAACCTCTGAAAAATCATTTGCGTTAATGCATTAAAGAAATTAGTGCCGTTAACCTTAACAGCCCTAGTTCTAACACTTTGTATAACTGAAATAAACATTAAGTTTTAAACTCAAACAAAACAGCTTCTTTAGGTTTAGGCAACAAAAACACTTTGTTAAGTTTAGGGAAAACATTGTGATTTGGCTTAAAATAACTACGTTTCAAACGTGAAAGTGTAACTTAATGCTTGTGAACACTGAGACAACACGTTGTTGGTTGTGAATCCCGGTCTCCTGGGTGAAAACCCGGTGTTTTATGTCCCATCTGCTCCAGACCTCCACCACATATGGAGTTTCATGCTGTCTAATTTCCAGCACCTACGGTTGATAGAAGTCGCTGCCGTGATCTTTTATTCCTTCTTTTGGTGATCTACCATGTGAATAGATGATAAAACCTCCTAGTGACCCTATTGACCCAGATCTATGGTGCTTACAGCGACCGATAACGCCGCTTTAATAGCCTGAAAACAGTCTAAGAAATACGAAGTTAACTGTTTTTTTTCCCCTCCAAATGTTGTTGAGAAACTTTCTCAAGACTATAGCGATAAGATTGCATCAATGAACTTGAAGGGTAACCGCCAAATGGCGCAGCATCACTCGTGTAAATTTACCTACTGGTCTTCAGATTGTCAGATTAAAAGCGGTAGGGGTTTCGGCTGGGTTCGGGTTTTGTATGCACTAAGCTCCTGCTTGTTTTGCTCAGGACAAAACAGGTCACTCTAAAAATGAACAAACCATTCTAGATGAGAAGCAGGGATGGCAGCTCTGTTCATTTCTTTCTCCTTCTTCTTCTTCTTCTTCTTTTTTTTTTTTTTTAATAATAAGCATGTCATAAAAGGGCTTCAATCCACACTCAGAAAGAGACACAGCAAGACCACGTAGAATTACAATCAACAACAACTGCTGCCAGCAGCGCTCCTTCTGTGCCAAGTGTCGCATCACTCTCCTAGCTGATCCTCTAAAAAAAAAAAAAAGGAGTTTAACAGTGGAGCAGTTTCACACCTCCAAGGTGAAAGTAATGACATTAACAGAATGCACTTCATCCGGATCTCACTCTCCTGCTGGTCAGAATGTCTTATAGTGTCGGGCGAGGTTTTAATCCCAGAACTACGCCTCAGCAAAGCCTGGGTGCTGGTTATACTGTCTGTGTGCAAGCATCCTATCCTCAACATGCTTAGCTATCTACATTGACTGGTTAACTGTGGGAAAAATATAATATATCTGACTCTTGACATAGCCCAGTATCGATGTTGGCGTCCTTATTGCTGTGGCAGTCTTGTGGAGTGAATCTTTTTTCGTGTCAAGTGTCTTTTGAGGTGTTCGAGCGGCACCGTCGACCAATCTCTCAATCTCCGCTAGAGACGACGACTCTCTCTCTCTCTCTATCTCTCTCTCTTTCTCTCTCTCTCACACACATACAGGTGTATAGTATGTAGCTACAGTAGGTATTAATGACCATTGTGAAAAAGTGACCCTTAATATGCAACTCAGTGGAAAAAGGTGTGAAAGAGTAGATGTAAGAGTAATCAATATTGTCAAAGTGACTATGGTCTGTTATTTCATAATTCTTGCTGTTTTGTAGGTTTTTTTGTAAAAAAAAAAAAAATGTGTTTTTTTATTTTGAAGCCCTGAATGGACGAGCAATTGGCCCTTGTTTATAGTAGCTAACATGTCAAAGCTGTACGGTGTTTTTAAAGGAATCATGGGACAGTTGCACTCAAGCCTTACTCAATAATTACTCTGAATTTCCATGAATTGGACTCGGGATATCTGACTGAAAGATATTGCTATTATTATTATTATTATTATTATTATTATATAAATGTGTTGTGCACTGAGTGAAAAGGATGCTACGATAGATTCTGTCACAAGGGCCACTTGCAATATTTTCTTTTCTTTTTAGTATGCGTGTGTGCGTGCGTGCGTGTTTTGTACGTTTGAGGTTCCTCTGCTGCTACACCAGTCATTAATGCTCGTCGTTTGCTGTAGCATCACCCACAGCATTTCTGTTCTCATTACGTGTCGAGTGTGTATTTGAAATTGATCTTAACACTGTAATTTGTTCTGCAGATTTAATTTTTAATTGGTTCTGGCTTTTTTTTTTTTCTTTGTTTTGTTTTTTTTTTACAAGCAACATGTTAGAGAGGATAAATAACAGCACTTGTGTGGCAGTTGAATTTAATAGCTCTCAAGACATTTTTCCATGAAATTATGCTTTGAAAACAGTCGACTGTGCAGGTTTCTCCATGGAGTGGGTCTGTGTTTCAAAGGTTAGAAAAATCTGACTAAAGCGAGTTAACACACAGTTAATTATCTGTTTTTTTTTGTTTTTGTTTTTTTTTCTGTATGGGTTGTAATAAAATATTGCAGTACTTTGTATGAAAACAGACGATAGTTAATTGTAACTATTTATAAATTAAATTATTGTACTTTTTGCAATCTGTAGATAAGTACTATGTATTCATATATACAGTAACAACTGTGGATTTAAACGTGATTCTCTGAGGTGTCTAAGTTATTGATGTATATATTGTATGTTTGTTGATACAGCTTACTTTATTTTCTATAAGACCAATAAAATGTTTTGAAAAAGGATTTTTTCTGTCTTTGGAGGCTCTTAAACACCGATGAAATGGGGTTTTTGTCATATTCTGTGGCGTCATTGACCCAGTTTGATACTTGTAAAAATAAACTGGCGGGGAAGGCTCTTCGCCGTCCAGGGTGGGTTTTTTAGAAGACAGCGATCATTTAGATGGCACGATTTCTTTTTCTGTGATCCAAAAAAAGCCGCTGGGCGACCCACTTTGGCTAACCTCGGTGGACATATTTTTGGCCCGACACGAGTAAAACATTAGAGTCATGAAGGATGTCTAGGTGTGCTTGTCCTAGATTAGGAGGAGTAGTGAGTTAGTCATCTGTGCTCCCTGTGGGCCTCCTAACCCCCCCCAACCCCCTCCTCTGTCTCAGCGCACCTCATCAAACATCACCCTCCTCAGCAGCGTTTCAACCCCAGCACATTCAAAACACATCTCATGAGAGAACACGCGGAGACAAAGAGACAGATGGCTGAAGACGAGCTACATCCTACCACTCCATCCTGCGGGGCGAGTCTAAAACCCCAGTGCTTCTGCAGCGTTGCAGCGTGGTATTGTTCTCCCTTCCACTTAAATTGAAGAGGCTCCTACAGGTCTTGTGTGACCTGTGCCTTAAAACAAGGCTCCTCTCCCTCCTCTTGATGCCTGCCCCAGACAACCGGATGGCCTCTGAAGAGTTGATTAATTTGGCGGGTTGGGTTTAAGGTGAGCTGGTGGGCAATCTAGGACAGCATTCTTCATCTTCACCCACTTCTGCAGCAGGTGCCTGCCCCAGTTCTCAGACCACAAGCCCCGCTGTACAATTAATGTTGCCATCCCCATCAGCGAGGCCGTTCATTTAGCACGTCTAAACCCTGCCAAAGCTTGGCATGGGGCTCCTCCGCTCTGCAAATGTCACCATGGCAGAGGACAGGCCTGTTTTATAGGAGATGCTGCACCGGGCGAGAGGTGTGTTTGAATCACATAAAGCTGTAGTCCTCATATTAAACACCATTTGCCATCCCAGCGATAAGAAAAAAAACAAGATAAAAGCCGAGTAAAAGACTCCAGACAACAGGAGAGACCAGGATGTTAAATATGACTGCTTGTGAGGAGTTAACCTTGCCCCAGCCTAAATGCAATATGTGGGTCTGGGTTTCCCTCTGCTGGCACTTCTGTGTAAAGACTTTGTTTTGTGTGTGTGTGTGGTGTTTCCACAAGATGACGCCACACGCTCCTCACTGAAGGATTTCCCCTCCAGTGCACATCTTTAATAGAAAAGTAATTCATTTCATTCCACTTGTTGAAGTTTGAAACTTGGAAATATTACCCAAATTGACACATTATTATATTCTTATTATAGTCCAGGGCGTGTCAATAATTCATGCTATAACACTAGAAACACAATCTAATGCAAACTAATAAGAGCAATGTTTGTGTTTGTTGACACCGTGTGAGCGAGGCATTGATTCGACTCATGATTGGTGATGTCATATCGGACGATTACACACACCTTTCACTTATAATACAACACATTACTAAATTATCTTTGAACACTGATAAGAGTGTCAACAAAAATTGAACACTTTACTTTACAACTTTACTAAGATAAAGATTTACTGCAGGGCTGTTGGGTTGCACAATGATTGTAGATGTCCCTGAAAATAAGTCAGTATAAAGATATTTTCTTCTATATAGAAGAAAATATCTTTCACATATATATATATTATATATTTATAGTTATATATTTCACATATCTTTTTGTCAGAGGTCAAGGGACCCCTTTGAAAATGCCCATGCCAGTTTTTTCTCGCCCAAATTGTGCGTAAGTTTGGACATAGCTTTAAAACTGAGCAACCTAAAAATCACAAGTTTAAAGAAATTAGTGGCGTTAAAATAAATTTGCGTTAATGCGACAGTAACGCGTAAGCCCTAATTATTACATGATAACATCAGGGCAGATTCATATTGATCTTTACTCGCTGCAATTTATCATAACTACTAGCCTATCATACTTTTTTGACTTATATATAAAACCAATACATTTTGATCTTCTTTGGAAATATTCAGTGTCCAACTAAAACAATGCGGTATTCAGGTTAAGTAGGTCAAACAGCTGTTCTTCATGTGACAGACAAGCCTAATGATGCTGAACACACTGAACAGGTTTCATGGACTGAACTCGGTGGAGTTGAAGGTTTTAGTGACATCTCAGATATGGTGCTCTCAATATTTCAGTCACCTCACCTTGACACTTTTAAGAGGGCTCACCTGTAGAGGATCAGGTACTTCTTTGCTCAACAGAACAACATGTTAGACCAACACACTGGTTAACGTCTAAATCTCAGTTTTACATGACAAAATGTTAACTAGCTAATAATCACATAGTGACTTTTAAAGGGTTATTTCCCATAAACTAGAAAAACTGGTATCTAAGCATGCAGAGAGACTTAGACACCTCGAAACAATGTATGTCAATGGAATTTTGTTCGTTGTGCTCCTGGTGTTTAAAAAAGTCAAGAACAACTTGTCTTTCTAGAAACACACACACTCAGAAATGAGTCACATATTAATATATATATATATATATATATATATATAAAAAATAATTGTCTGCATAAAAATGTTATCAATAAGACATTTAATTTTAC
>CAKAOH010013601.1:21097-41741 GCA_916701665.1 Sebastiscus tertius | reverse complement strand
TAAGTTCCTACTGTTACAGGCTTCCTCCCCCAGGTTTCCCCTCAACCCGTATCTTGCACTCTCACTGGCTGTAGCTTGTGGCCAAAGTCCACGACAGCTTTTTTTAGCTCGATAGATATCCGGATCGTGTCTGCAAGGCATCGGCGAGCTTCAGGGCGCCTCCCGGCTCATGTCTTTGAGCAGTTCACACATGACGCTCGAGCGCCAATGTGCGAGCGGTGAGTCAATGCCGATTTGCCTCTGATCTGGGGCTTTTGTTGAGGAGCATCAAAAACTGTCAGGTAGCGGAAAATCAGGGCTAAAATCGTGCGGTGTGAACCAGGCATAACTGACGGACCAGAATCTGGTGGCTTTGGCGTTCCCTGTCAGAAAGGTAAAGTATTGAAAATATTCTAAATATAATGTACACTTGAACTGATTTTTTTTTTTAAGGTGAGCCTTTCTTTTAGCTGTCTAAAATACGTTTCTTTGCTGTCCCTGTCCACAGCAGTACATTACTTTGCTTCTGTGCTGCTAACTCCTGTCTGTCTCTCCAAACTGGGGGTGTGTTAAGGGTGTTAAGGATGTTAAGTTATTGATTGATTATTGAAGTATTCACTCACAGATGTGTACTCCATACTGCAGGTCAGGTAATGTACCCTGTCTTCTTTCTCTTTGCAGGTGGCATTAATAGAGGAGCTGGTTGTCAGCTATGAAACCACATTAAAAAGCTGTAGAATGTTCAACCAGAACGGTGAGAAAAAAAATGTATTAATCAGTATTATAAGAAATGTGATGTCTTTCTAATCAATAATATTGAGAAAAGTATCCAAAGTGGGGATTGATTTCATTCAAATCTTAAGCATAACCAACATTCTCATTTCTGTTCATAACCTACTACTATTGCAGTCTTTTGTTTACAACCCTGAAGAAGTAACCTCGAAACAATCTCTCTCTGTCGCAGATGACGGTAAGGAGGAACCACCGACCACGTTGCTCTGGGTGCAGTACTTCCTGGCACAGCATTACGACATGATTGGCCAACAGACGCTGGCTCTAGAATACATCAACGCAGCCATCGAGAGCACGCCGACGCTCATCGAACTCTTCCTTATCAAAGCCAAGATTTACAAGGTAGCATACGGCACACATTTGTACACATGTTTAGGGGATTATAACTGAGGAGCTATGGAGGGTTGCCGTGCTGTTGCCGTGTTGTATTGACCTTTACCCTCCTGCAGCATGCTGGGAACATCAAAGAGGCTGCTCAGTGGATGGACGAGGCCCAGGCTCTGGACACCGCTGACAGATTCATCAACTCCAAGTGTGCCAAGTACATGCTGAAGGCTGGCATGGTCAAAGAGGCCGAGGAAATGTGCTCCAAGTTCACCCGGGTGAGAGAAACTGTCCGTGGGTGTGCACACAGGTCAACACAGACAGCCGACGAGCTGAGGAAAACTTTTGAAAATGTCAAAACAAAATCATAGAACCTGGAGACCTCATGACCCCTCAGTATTACCAGCCTACAACCTGTAATAACTGAATGGCAGATTAACACAGGGTTATAAATCAGGGCTGCCAAAGTTAACGAGATAATAACACATTAACGCAAATTCATTTTGATGCTACTAATTTCTTTAAGGCATTATCGCAACTCAGTTTTAAAGTGTGAAGATGCTAGCATCATGAAACTAGAAAACCTAAATCCATTGGTACCAACCATGTCATACTAGCTTGTAGCGGAGGAGCCTAAATAACGCTATGATAATCACACGCAGTTTTGGGGCAAGTCATAGTCAAGTCAGCACACTGACACACTGACAGCTGTTGTTGCCTGTTGGGCTGCAGTTTGCCATGTTATGAGTTGAGCATAGTGTTTTATGCTAAATGCAGTACCTGTGAGGGTTTCTGGACAATATGTGTCATTGTTTTGTGTTGTTAAATAATTTCAATAATAAGTATATACATACATTTGCGTAAAGCAGCAGATTTTCCCACTCCCATGTTGATATGAGTATTAAATACCTGACAAATCTCCCTTTAAGGTGCATTTTGAACTGATAAAAAATGTGCAATTAATCACGATTAACAGCCTTAATTCTAACTCATTGTTCCTTGATATAACTTACAAAAGGCCTCTCCTAAAAATCCTGTCTAATTCTAGCAGCCATATCTGCAAAGGAGTTCACACACAGTGAACCTAAACAAGCCCGGTCATGATGTCAACACAATTCTATACATGAAGAATAATAATAATAATAATAATAATAATAATAATAATAGATCCACAGTAACACAAAATAACACAGCGCTTGACATGATAATTGAGCACGTCCCTGTTTTGTCATTCACTTTGCTCATGCGTGTGTTTTTTGCTTCGTCTCGGTCCAGGAGGGAGCATCAGCAGTGGAGAACCTCAACGAGATGCAGTGCATGTGGTTCCAGACGGAGTGTGCACTCGCCTACAAGTCCATGAACAAGTTCGGGGACGCCCTCAAGAAGTGCCACGAGATTGAAAGAGTGAGCCTTTATCATCAGGGATTGTACCTGGTGTATTATTGCATGCATGAGACTCCTTAGCTAATGAGTTCCTTGATTTGTTTTTTGTTTTGTTTTGTTTACATCTTCTTCCTCCTTTCTCCCCTCTCTCTTCAGCATTTTGTGGAGATCACAGACGACCAGTTTGATTTCCACACCTACTGCATGAGGAAGATGACGCTACGCTCCTACGTGGACCTACTGAAGCTGGAGGACGTGCTCCGGATGCATCCCTTCTACTACAAGGCTGCCATCAGCGCCATCCAGATCTACCTGAGCCTCCACGACAATCCCCTGACTGACGACAGCAAGGAGCTGCAGGCCGACACCGGTGAGAGGCAGTCCCCGTTTGCATTACCGAGTGTCCCAATATGTATTAAATGCTGACATTAGTAGATTTTGGTCCATCATTAACGCCCCCGCTCTCTTCTCTAGCTAACCTCTCGGACAAAGAGCTGAAGAAGCTGAGGAACAAGCAGCGGAGAGCCCAGAAGAAGGCCCAGCTGGAGGAGGAGAAGAAGAACGCAGAGAAGGAGAAGCAGCTGAAGAACCAGAAGAAGAAGAAGGAGGATGATGACGAGGAGATCGGAGGGCCCAAGGAGGAGCTAATACCCGACAAGCTGGTCAAGGTTAGAAACATAAAGAATCATAACAACGTTATAGTCAGGGGCAAGGCAATGGAAATTTGTCTTCACCGCTGCTCACACAGGTACACATAGAATAGCATACGATCAGGTGAGCGGAGTCAGTTAAGCTGATTTTGTGTTCCCTCTCTGTCACTTCCTGTTTACAGGTAGAAAATCCACTGGAAGAAGCTGTCAAGTTCCTGATTCCACTGAAACACCTGGTCAAGGACAAAATAGACACACACCTACTGGCCTTTGAGATCTACTTCAGAAAAGGTAGGCAAGCACATTTAAATGACACTTCATTGGCTTTTTCTTTAGTTCTTAAGATCTTTGCACACCAAGTTAGTTTTTTTTCTTTCTGCGTATGCATTTTATTAATCCGTCATTCGATTAAAAAAAACGTTACTCACAGAAACCTTGCACACTGAGTGTGATACGTCTTTATTATTCTATTTGTTGCAAAGATTCACAGTGCGAGACGAAACTGAATTAATTACCTGGGTGCAATGGATAGCACTAGTCCCAAACGGGGCTAATGAATGAATGACATTAGCAAGAAGCTGTCGTTTGTAATCCCTATTGTCTAATCTTTCCTACATCCTTTTGTTTTGTGACCATCCCCGATTCCAAGCTGTTCTGCAATCACCTGCCACAATCTATCTTTTCCGTAAAGTCCTTTTATCAGATGCCATTTTGGCAGACGTTTGCACGGACGGTGACTCGGAGTGGTCAAACAACCCTCTTTTGCCTTTTGACAGATGCAAAAAAAAAATGCAGAAAGTCTAACCGAAAGTTCCGAAAACTTTAATGACGAACGAAAGTTTCGGAGTCGGTGTGTAAAGGTGATTGACACAACATGAGGTCGTATTTTATTTTTAAACATGAGACAATTTGGGACAAAAAAAAAAGGACTAGGTGTGCAAAGGCCTTTACTACGGGTGTCGCAATGCCAGAAATTTAGTAATCGATGCCAATACCAATGAAATTCCAGGATTCTCGATACAAATTTGATGATGCAATAAAAACAGAATTAAAACAATAAATCCTAGGTACTTCAACATCCACTCCTTTTGTTACCATTTGCATACTGTTTTTTGTTAGGAAGTTAACCAGGTCATAATTCCCTCTCTATCATCTATTTTGCTGTGAAAACATCTCCTTCAAACATCTGGATTTACTCAAGTTTCTCACCAAAAACTGTATTTTACAAGATTACATTTGAACACATCATGATAACGTTAGAGTTTACCTTCGCTCAATACCCAGTTTTTATTGAATAGAGCCTGGACGCATCATGCATCATGTAAATCACTAGCACCTCCTGTGTTGAGGTCGGCAGAACGAGAGTTAGTTAACGTTAGCTGTTAGCAGCCGGTAAGCAGCACAGTCCTCCACGGAGCTAACAGCTAAAGTTAACTAGCTCTCGTTGGGCCATTTTCAACACAGATTTGATGTTCGCAATGTAGCATTATAAAGGAAAAATAGAGTTCATCCCCTGAATAGTGAGTTTACTGCATCCAAACACATTTTCTATCGTCCCTGGGACGACGGGACACTGTTAGCCTTAAGCCGTGACGGCACTGTAGAAAATTGAGTACCGTCGCATTCTCAGAATGTTTGTATCAACTCGGTATCAAACTATCGGTTCTTGTGACATCCCCTAGTTCTCACCGTGTTGTCCTTTACATCATTTACTTCATTTCTGCGTCACACAGATTTACAATCCGTCTTCTCTTTTCAGAAAAATACCTGTTGATGCTCCAATCAGTGAAGAGAGCGTTGGCCATCGACCGAGACCACCCATGGTTACACCAGTGTCTAGTACGCTTCTTTAAAGGAGGTAGGAGAGGGGGTTCCTCATTAATACCACAGCTGTTGAATGTTGTTGATTTCATGTCCTTCACATTTTGTTATATACCTTTTTTTTTTGTTCCTTCATTCCTGCATCCTTTCTCTTTCTAATTTACTACCCACCACCTTCCTCTTGCCCTTTTCTTCCTACTTCTTTTTGTTTTCAACATTCCTCCCACTATTTCTCACACCTCTCCCTCGTCTTCCTCTCCTCCTTTCTTTCAGTCTCTGAGAGCAAGGAGCTGCCGGAGACGGTCCGGACAGTGCTGAAGCAGGAGATCACCCGGCTGTTCGGAGACAGCAACGCCATGAGCTTCAACCAGGCCTACCTCACCAAGCACTCAAACTCCATACCACACCGACTAGCTGGTAGGCGACTTAAAAACCGAGAATACTTAAAAACCTAAAAACAACCTTGCCTCTCCAAGTATCAATTTCTCTTTTTAGTTTTGAAAAGCTTTGTTACAAACACACAGACTTTCCCTCAGACGGACTGACAGTCTTCTTCTTCTCTCCCTCCTGCAGCTGCTAAGATGATGGCGTACCTGGACTCATCGACTGAAACAAAGGCAGCAGAGTTGGCTACAGCACTAGATGAGCCACTCAACAACCGAACCATACAGGTACGCAGTCGTGGAATCATGCAATGTCACAACTGTCTGGTGAAAAGTTGGAATACATACTATCAATGTTAGCAATAACGCATTGATACCACAGTGGAAGTACTGCTATCGACGTAGTCCTTATAGTACTGAAAAAGATAGTTACCTTATTAACACTTCACTGTCTTTCAGAGGCTGTAGCAGGTTCAGTTTTAGAGCTAGAAGGTGCAGATATCATATCATCTGAAACTAGGAAACCTAAGGAATCCATTGGTGACAAACATGTCATGCTAGTTCATCGGGAAGAACGCTAAATAACGCTCTAAAGTTACGCTAAATTTTGGCAAGGAAAAACTTCCATGGCCATTTTCAAAGGGGCCCCTTGACCTCTGACCTCCAGATATGTGACTAGAAATCAGTTCTATTGGTACCCACGAGTCTCCCCTTTACAGACATGCCCACTTTATGATAATCACATGCAGTTTGGGGTAAAAACCATGCAATTATATGAATGCAATATAAATATGTAATTTCTGCCTATTCTGAAATGGGGTGTTTGAATATTTCTGCATACTAGGGTCCCTAAACAGTCTTTGAATTACATACATTTGGTATCACTGTCAAGCTGAGACTCTTGTGGATTCAATGAACTCAATTGTATTCATGTGTGATGATGTTAGTCCCCATAGTAGTAATTTGACCTCTCTGTATAAATTGACCTGTGGTGACCTCTAGGATAATCACAGGCTCATGAAACTTTAAGCCACAAACTAGAGACCTAGAGCATTCAGAGGATGGATGACTTTCCTAGCTAGACTGAAAATAAGGGGGTTTCTGAGGAGTTTCCAGAACAGAAGTGCTTGCCATCAAATCGCTGAAAATTGCAATTCTTGCAGAAATCTCCAAATGTCAAAAGTTTTTTAAACCAAATCACAGCATGGACTTTTTCTATGGTGTTCCTCAAGGTCCTTGGTGTCTTAATGTGGTATTTTGAAGGGATTATTGGTAATTTCTATTAATTTTCAACAGTTAAAAAATGGTTAAATTTAGCACCAAATCTGTAACAAATGGTATCGACCCAAAAATTGCTGCAACAACTTATGAGACATAATAGAGCATGGGGATGATCATCATATACTTCTATCATAATGCTCTAAAGCCTTATACACTTTCACAATTTATTTTAATTAGTTAATGTTATTTCTGATTTATGATTAGAACAGCTTGACTCAAATTAATCTTCAGGTTCTCAGCTTTCAGATGATGTACACCACTTCTATGTGACATCTACTGTTAACCTGCTATCTCCCCCTAAAGACCCCCTGTAGTCCCCTAAAAGAGACATAAACGGGTCTATTGTGGGTCTTGGAGGGTTAATAATTTGATATATTGATTATATTATATAGCCCATATTCCATTCTGTTGATGGATGAGTAGTAAATAAGGTTAACTTTTAATAAATAAAATTCCCTAAATGTGCAGAGCTCCCATTTGACATTTTTGTTTCTACCCTCCTCAGATCTGCACAGAGGTCCTGGAGTGTCTCCGGAGCGGCGTGCTGGGCGACTGCAAGGAGCGCACCGAGACGTACCGCGCCGAGTGTCACAAGCTTTACCCCTACACGTTGGCTTTCACGCCTCCGGGATACGAGGAGAACACCAAGATCGCCAACGGAGACGTTTCCACGGAAACGGAGGAGCTAGCCAACGAGATGTGAGCGCGAACGGAACAACAGCGGATGAGAAAAGGAATTGGGCCGAGCACGGAGCCTTGTGGTACGCCTGGCAGCCATTTTGTAGAGCCAGACACGGAGGGAAGCGAAAAATGGGTGTTTCGTTCTTTGGCTCAGCTTAATCGGGTCTGTCCTGGCATGGCTCTCTCCCACATGGTGAAAATCAGGACTGTGTGTGTGTGCGTGTGTGTGTGCGTGTGTGCGTGTGTGTGTGTGTGCGTGTGTGTGTTGAGAGCATGTGTGCGGTTGTGTATATTTGTGGGAAAGAGGGAGGGAGGGGCGAGGGCGGGAGGGAGGGGGGGAAGAGGAAGATAACAGAATGGCCATTTTACTTTTTTAATAAAGCTGACAACCAAGCTGAAAATGATAATAAACAGTTAGTTATTGGCAAACTGTCGGGAGAAACGGCGACGGACCGTCACGGACTGTCCGTTTCCTCGGAGACGATCAATAACGGTGACGGCAACCACTCGAGTTGGACTCTGCTGTTCCGACACACGCCTATCGCATACTGCGTTCCCCCTCTTATTTTTAAAAAAAATCTAATTTAAATGAAAAACAGGACACAACTGTCACTGGGGGGACGGGAGGACTGAGCTGAGTGGATCTGATCTCTGACAGATCTGTAGGAAGCTGAGCAGGAAGAGTTACTGAGGACCTGACGTAGTTACTGAGGACCCGACGGAGACACCGAGGACATCCAGCGACCGCAGGCGCATCTGGATCTGCTGTAACGCTCCAGTGAATCGCTGATCTACATGTGGCGGTTGCCGTGGAGTGTGCTTGAGAGAAAGGCCCCGATCGCTGCGGGTGGGGCGCTGCACGAACGTCGCCTCACATGTGAACAGTTTTTTTTTTTTGTTTTTGTTTTTTAACGTCAGACTGTGCTTCCCTCACGGTTCCTGTTTAAACTTGGGAATATGTAATCCTCTTGTCTGTTAATATGGGAGCACCTTGTAGCACAGATTTAAAAACTGTAAAGGTTGTGTGTTGTGCTCCGTTTCAAATACACTGCTACTCTTTAACATTTTTACATAGTTCTGAGAGCGTTGGATAGATCTAAGCAATACCATAAACACCTTCCTGTCCATAATGGATCGACGAAGCTCTTCTTATTGATGATGAATCATTTCTAGATCTGGTTGAAGTGGTTACGCTGAGCCCTCCTGGCAGAGTCACTTGTTGTTGTCGTTATTAGAAATGGTTTGATCTGCATGTACACAGGGACTCTTAACTATCCTGTTTCAGAGGGCTCTTCTCTGTTCATTAACACGGCTCCTCCTAAAGGTCAGAGAACAGCATCCCAGCCCGTTGCCCGAGGTGACAGAAGTGAAAATGTTAAAAGGCGAGTAAACGTATGAGCATCTGGAATTTGTTTTATTTTTTTCCCCTCCTCCTCCTCGGTCTCTTTTCTTCCCCTTTTTCCTCTAATTTGGGTTCTAATGTGAAAGATGAAATCTGAGATGGCGATGTATGATATCTCTGGATTTTTGTATTAAAACCAAACGAAAGAAAAACAATTGACTTGTTTTCATCTGTGTGTGTGAAGCCGCTGTTAAACCTGCTGCTGTGTTCCTAGCAGGCAGGTCAGACTCAGCATTGTGAGTGAGGCTGACATCACACTCTTGGTCTTCCGATGTAGCCACTGTATATAAAATATTTATTTAAAAATTAGGGTTTTTCTGTCCATCAATTAAAATAGTTAATTGCGATTAATCACACATTTATCTGTTCAAAATGTACGTTAATGGGAATTTGTGAAATATTTAATACTCTTATCAACATGGGAGTGGACAAATATGCTTGCTTTATGCAAATGTATGTATATATTTATTTTTGGAGATCAATTAACAGCACAAAACAATGACAGATATTGTCTAGAAACCCTCACAGGTACTGCATTTAGCATAAACAATATGCTCAAATCATAACATGGCAAATTCAAGCCCAACAGGCAACAACAGCTGTCAGTGTGTCAGTGTGCTGACTTGACTATGACTTGCCTCAAACTGCATGTGATTATCATAAAGTGGGCATGTCTGTAAAGGGGAGACTCGTGGGTACCCATAGAACCCATTTTCATTCACATATCTTGAGGTCAGAGGTCAAGGGATCCCCTTGAAAATGGCCATGCCAGTTTTTCTTGGCCAAACTTTAGCACAAGTGTGGAGCGTTATTTCACAACAAGCTAGTATGACATGGTTGGTACCAATGGATTCCTTAGGTTTTCTAGTTTCATATGATGCCAGTATCTTCACTGTACCTTTTAAAACTGAGCCCGCTACAACCTAAAAATCGAAAGTTTCGCAAAGAAATTAGTGGCGTTAAAGCAAATTTGCATTATCACATTAACTTTGATGGACCTAATTTAAACTAAGAAGATTATTGTAATTATATTTCCATTATATGAAAAAACTACAGGTGATTCTTTAGTTACTCAAAGTGTAAATGATTTGGATCATTTTTCTTACAGGAGAGAAGTGTCAGTGGAACAGCAGGACACAGTGCTGTACTGCAGGAGACACAAATGTGACTGTAAAGTAGTTCCACCAGTAGAGGGCAGCAGCGTGTTCCTCTGACAGGGCAGGTGGGAGGAGGAGCGAACAGCTGTGGACATGAATGTGGCTGTTTTTTTGTTTGTTTTTATATTGAAGGAATTGCACATGTCAAGCATTTTGACATTTAGAAACAGTGCAAAATTCATAAACTCAAACATGCTGGAGGGGGGCAACTGCAGAAGGTGAGAAAAATAGACAAAAATAAATATATATAAAAAAATAAAAGTAAATGAAAAAAAAGATTAATATTTAAGGCACGATTTGCAATTGTAAATTTGCATACATAGCCTACTTTACAAGCAACTCATGCCCTCAGTTTTATTTAATTTTATACAAGATTGAATAGTTTATATGTACAGTTCAAAAACAGGAAAAAGGGGGCCTTTGGCTTGTTAACATATCTAAATTGATATAGAATTTGTCTTGAATAATCAATAGATTTATGATATATGTATTTTCCTCAAATGTTCTGTCGTAAAGAATCCAAATATAACATGTCCATAAAATAATGCAGTCTTCGTACAAGATGTCAATACTAAATTTGGAAACATCCTTCCATATTTTTTTAGAGTGGGTACTTGGGCTGCCTCCTCTTAGTTGATTAGTTGACTAATCTGCCGTTTTGGTCTTAGTCAGTTAAGTTTTCTTTAGTCGATTAGTCATATTTTTATGCTTTTTTCATGCTGAATGACTTATTTACAAGAAAGCACATTTCTGGTAAACACAAGATTTAAAGTGGTGCTTTTGTGTGATTGTTTGTGGAGAATCTCAGTTTCACAGGTCTGTTGATTAAATCAACTATTGATTAGTCGTATGAGTGTTAGTCAACTAGACAAAGGGCACGGGTTCAGGTTGAGCTGTGCAAGTACAATCTATATTTAAATTAGTCTTACATTTCTTGAGAAAATGTTTTGCAGGGTAAAAGTTGTGTCTAATTTTAAAGGAAACCTCTAATGTTATTTGTAATAAAGTATGTGACCAGCGGTTCAGGTGTGGAGTTGTTGAAAAATCAATTTAGTTCAGCGTGTAAGTGGGAAATCTCTGCTCCACAATAATGAAAGGGTTTCTAATTGGGCTGTCAAAGTTAACGCAAATTCTTTTAATGCCACTAATTTCTCTAACGCATTTACGCAACTTGCGATTTTTAGGTTGTAGCGGGATCAAAGCTAGAGTGAAGATACTGGCATCATGTGAAACTAGAACCTAAGGAATCCATCGGCACCAACCATGTCATACTAGTCTGTCGTGATAAATAACGCTCCAAACTTACGCTAAATTTTGGTGAGGAAAAACTGGCATGGCCATTATCAAAGGGATCCCTTGACCTCTGACCTTAAGAAATGTGAATGAAAATGGGTTCTATGGGTACCCACGAGTCTTTAAGGTACATTTTGAACAGATAAAAAAGTGTGATTAATTTGCAATTACAGATTTTAATGGATTGACAGCTGTAGTTTCTAACTAATATGTATAATAATATAAACTGAAAGGCTGTGCACAACTTTCTGTGCTGGTTCATTCTCTGACAGGCACTACATCAATTTAAATATTTCATTTTTACATATGAAAAGGTTTTCTGATCCCTGCTCGTCATTTGATCAACCCTCCACCCTCAGACACCCAATCATCATCACCAGATGATCAGATCTCCTCCTCCTCCTCCTCCTCCTCTTCCTCTCATCCACGCTGCTCCTCGCTGTGTGAACAGTTCTCAAGGAGTGTTTGGGCTGAAAGGTTTCACTAATAAAACACCTTAAAGAAAGTGTTTTCCCCCCAGAAGTCCTCCTACTACTAGCTCTGTCTAGTTCAGACCTGGTGAAGCTGCATCTCCAGGAACCTCTCTCTCCAGGACGCAACGTTTTGACGCGCAGCGCGTTTTGTGCGCTTTAATTAGTTTTCTAGTGAGTTTCCTGTGAACTTTACGGCTACATGGAGTCATCTCTGGAGTTTTCCAGCTCTCTGGGCAGTGTGTCCTCACTGTTGACTCGGTGTCGGACCTTTAAAGTGCTGGTGATCGGAGACTCCGGGGTGGGGAAGACTTGTCTCACTCACCGACTCTGCTCCGGAGACTTCCCCCGCAGGGTGGAGGCCACCATCGGGGTGGACTTCCGCGAGAGGCAGCTGGACATCCACGGAGAGAGGATTAAGGTAACCGGTGACATGGATTATTCATCAGTTAAGGAGAGACAATTTTGAAGTTTTTTGGGTTATTTTGCTTCCATAACATGTCTTCTATCAGACTAGTGGAAATAAAACATCCAAAATACACATTAGGTGTTTATTTTACTACTTTGTCTATTTGCATCTGTAGATTTCTAAAATGACCAAAATTAATACCTTTTAAAGTCACCAAAAGTTAGCATTTGATATAAATATAACATTTCCGAAAAGTTTTAATATAAAAAAATAATTGTCTTAAAGGTACATTGTGTTGGATTTTGTCTAGTGTGTGGTTGCAGATTGCAACCAACTGGGCACCCCTTTGCTTCACTCCTCCCTTCTAAGACTGCAGTATAGTGTGACCCACCGAGTGCAAAATCGTGGTAACGGCGTCAACGTCACAACGGATGATGGCGGCTGGCAGCACCACGGTTTTGCACAGTTTCACAAGTGTGTCGGAGAACTGCGGTGGCCCTCATGTAACGTCAAAAACGTGAAAGGCGATCTCTGGAGCCGGAGTTTGGTTTGTCCGTTCTTGGCTACTGTAGAAAAATAGCGGACCTGCTCACTACGTAGATATATAGGGCTCATTCTAAGCTAACGAAAACACATCTTAGTTTCAGGTGATTATACACTAATGAAAACAGTTGTGAATATTATATTCCATTTCTGCTAATAGATCCCCTGCAATGTTACACACTGTTCCTTTAATGTGAGTAATCAACTGGGGAAGTTTCATGGTGATATCTATTAGTTAAACATGGAAGATGTATGGAATTTTACAATCCGTATCTTTTAAGGGCTGTTTTCGCAAAATGAGTTTTTTCCCAGACTCTGAGCCAGAAATCTCCACTACAGTAGCACTTACATTCGCCAAACTTCCCAGTTACATTCCTATCCATATTCTGAGTTTTTTACATAGGGGTTTGTTTTATACAATATTTATTTTCTAAAAACATGGAGAAAATGGATTTTTTTTTTGTCTGTTGACATTATTTTCTGGAGCAATATAAAGAGATATCTATGGACACCTATGAGAAAAATTGTATTAATTCATGCCCTCAAGTTAGTTCCTAACTCGAGGGAATGAGTTAATAAAATGTTCTCCTAGGGGTCTAGGGAGGCTCCATAGATATCCCCTCTGAAGTCCCCTCTGTAAAAACCTTTGACTGTAATGTGTCGACAAAATGAAAGAAGTATTTTGAGCCTGGCTTTATCTAATATTCAGATTTCTGTTCTGGAAATGTATGAAAATTAGCACATATTTCTTAAGATAATGACTCTTTTGCATATTTAAACTTAAATTATCAGAAAACTTGTAATACAAAAAAGATGTCTTCATGTAAGTAATCAACTGGGAAGTTTCATGTGGATATATATTAGTTAATTCTTTTTACCCTATTCACTCTGGGGTGTCTCCCCTGAAAACAAAAGAATGAAAGAGTGGACAAATGAACAGGCTAACTGTGAGCAGGACTGTGCCCAACACATATTATAACCCGTTGTTTTGTTTTAAAATGTAAATAAACTGACTGCTAATAAAGTTATCCACATCATGTTGGCTCTTTTAGGTATGCATGTTAATCACTTTAGTCAATTTCACAATGAATTCAGTGCTGCTGCAACACAGTCTCACAGCAGTTCATGAAATAGTCACAAAATGTTTATTCAATTCGTGTACATGGACACCAATTTCCCTTTTTTTTCGTGACCCTCAGCACAACTTTCAACAACATATTTTTCGCATGTTTTCCCGCAAATGTCCAGCAACACAGGACTCGTGTCCACTCCAGTGTTTTCAAAATAAAACTACTTAGTTAGGTTTAGGAAAAGGTCGCGGTTTGGGTTAAAACAACTCCGGAGGTGCCATAACTTAAGTACGTAAGTTACTTGACAAGTAAATCAAGGTTGACTTGTGGTTTCACACAGGACACGAACACTAGTCTCCTGGGTAAGTCCCTTTTTTTTTTTACCCACAAGTCCAACCCGACCTCCTCCCTACACGACATTCGCCACTCTTTATACTTCCTTGTTCACAGTTACGTGGATTACATCAGAATTGATTTTGTGCTGACCATCATGAATGTACACGAATCAGTACATCAAATTTTGTGACTATTTCACAAACTGCTGTGCCACTGGTCTGGCTCTTCATAGGCTCAATGCAACAGTCGAATCAGGCTGGACAAACCTTTAAACCACGAGAGACTCCATGTGTAAAAGAGGATGTAATATTCCTGTTAGACTCCTGCAGGTTATTTGAGAGTGTCTGTGCTTTTTAACAGTGACTTTATTGTGTTTTATACTGTGTTTCTATGGCTCTTTAGTAATGTCTTACAATGTGTCTGCTGAGTTATTCGTCCCAGACTGAATGACGGAGAATTCTCAGGCTGGATGAAAATCAGCAGAGCTGCTTGTGTTTGCAGAACTAATGCAGCCTGTAAATCACCGTGAAGACTGCATGCTTGATTCTAGGGGCATGATAGCTGTTACATCAACAGCTCCGTAAAGCCGTCTGATTTTTGATCCTTACGTTTAATTTGAACCCCATCGTGTAAACGCATGTGAGGGATTGTGTTTATTCGATGATTCTATTTTCAAACTGTGGGTGTTGCGTGGATTGTGCTGTTTCCTGAGTGTTTTGAAACAGCCACATGACAGAGGAAGTGTCTGTCAGTGGCGACTGGGGATTTGTATATAGGGTAGAGGAGGTTTCTAAGCTTTGTTTCCAGTACATTAAAGTGGACATATCATGCTCATTTCCAGGTTCATACTTGTATTTTGGGTTTCTACTAGAACATGTTTACATACTTTAATGTTCAAAAACAGTCTGTCTGAGTTAACCTGTATTCAGCCTCTGTCTGAAACGCTCCGTTTCAGCGCCTGTCTCTTTAAGCACCCCTCCCGAAAAAGCCCAGTCTGCTCTGATTGGCTTGAGAGAAAAATATGGTGCACCTTTGCAGAGGTAGTTCTCAAGCTGTTGTGTTGTACCCCAAAGATATGACGCGTTGATGACGTGTGACCCAGCCTCTTTCAATAGGCCTTGATGTGACATAGGAAGGGGAGCCAATTCTGAATGGCTTGTTGAGTCACATGTTTTCTGATCTAGTCAGCCCACAAAAACTGTCTGGTTTGTCTTATTTGACAGTTTGAGGGTTGGTAGGCACTCCAGATGATATCTCCCCTTTAAATTGATTATTGAATCAGACAAATCCCATGTGTCTTTTGTTCAGAGTGAACGTGTAGTTTAAGAAACATATCGGGTTCTCAAAACGCAAGTGGATGTTGATCAAAAGTGGGTTTTTTTTAGGGCTATCAATCGATTCATGATTAATCGCATGATTGTCCATAGTTAATCGTGATTAATCACACATTAATCACGCATTTTTTATCTGTTTAAAATGTACCTTAAAGGGAGATTTGTCAAGTATTTAATACTCTTGTCAACATGGGAGTGAACAAATATGCTGCTTTATGCAAATGTATGTGTATATTTATTATTGGAGGTCAATCAACAACACAAAACAATGACAAATATTGTCCAGAAACCCTCACAGGTACTGCATTTAGCATAAAACAATATGCTCAAATCATAACATGATAAAGTCAAGCCCAACAGGCAACAACAGCTGTCAGTGTGTCAGTGTGCTGACTTGACTATGACTTGCCCCAAACTGCATGTGATTATCATAAAGTGGTCTGTAAAGGAGAGACTCGTGGGTACCCATAGAACCCATTTTCATTCACATATCTTGAGGTCAGAGGTCAACGGACCCCTTTGAAAATGTCCATGCCAGTTTTTCCTCGCCAAAATGTAGCATAAGTTTTAAGCGTTATTTAGCCTCCTTCTCGAGAAGCTAGTATGACATTCGACTTTGTAGTTTCATAGTATATCAGCATCTTCACTCTAGCTTTAAAACTGAGCCCACTACAACCTCCAAAATATTGATTGTGTTAATGCATTAAAGAAATTAGTGGCGTTAAAACAAATTTGTGTTAACGCGTTAACGACTTCTGGTTCAAGTCCAAGACAAGCAAGCCAAGTCTCGGTTCAAATAAAGTCTCAAGTCAATCAAGTCAATACTCAAGTCCAAATCAGGTCACAAGTCCTCATAAGCAAATTCAAAGTTGGTTGCAGGTTCTTCAGGTCTTCAGAGGATGACGAATGATTCAGCAGTTTCCTTTCAAATCTGTTTAAAGGCTTTTATGCAAAGTCCTTTCAAAGCGTAGATCTCGTAATCAAAAATACTTGTTATTGTATTTTGTATGTTTATGTTGTCTCAAATGAATCAGTTATTTTAATAGTGAGTTGCATGGTTTATCATTGATTTGAACTGACATTTAGCACTTGATTTATCTTATTCAAGGAGATTATGACAAAGCCTAGCAGAGAGATCTGACTTTCTTTCTAATGATCAGATCAACATGTTTATTCCTTTTCTTTGTTCCCTCTCAGTGATGATTCACTGCGTGCACTGCCTGTTTAGGGTATTTCAACACATGATATATTTTCCTCTCTGTGCCTTCCCTCTCATGAATTTCCTCTTTGTCACGTTTTTTGCCCCTACCACCACCACCTCCTCCTCCTCCTCCTCCTCGCCACCAGCTCCAGCTGTGGGACACAGCAGGTCAGGAGCGTTTCCGTAAGTCCATGGTGCAACACTACTATCGCAACGTCCACGCCGTGCTCTTCATTTATGATGTCACCTGCCCTGCCAGCTTCAGAGGCCTGACTTCCTGGGTAGAAGAGTGCAGGCAGAACTCCCTCGGCCAGGATATCCCCAGGTAATGTCATGCTACTTACTAAAAGGACAGGAGTCTTAGGATATTTTTAATTTTCCCTTTCCTTTAGTGTGTTATATTGTTTTTTTGTGCATGTAAAATGTTTGGAAAGCCTCAAAGCCCAGGCCAAAGGGAGTTACTCTCCCCCACAGAAACACTGCTCTTGAACTGCCTGAAACGCCTTGCTTGATCGAAGTCATGCCTTTTCTTCCGTAACATGGTGATGTCACCAAGTAACACATTTGCATAGTACCTGCCTAGCGGCTAGTTTGGTACGCCCTCAAACAAAGTCAGTTAGAGTGGAGCTGGAGCAGAGTCCGAAGAGTTCGGAGCTCAGACAGAGGGTGAAAAGAGGTGCTGCAGCATAGCCAGTTTGAGAAAATAAAGCGTTTTTTGAACATTACAACACACATATTTTCCTCACTCAAACAATTAAATTCAATTTATTTTTGTATAGCATCAAATCATAACAGAAGTTATCTCAAGACGCTTTTCATACAGAGCAGGTCTAGACCGTACTCTATACGTCTAAACAGAGTTTTGGGTCACAAAAATGGATATTCTTGAAAACGCCTTCTAAGGTGCAGATTTTTAAAAACTCTGGTTACTTTGTATCGTTGTGGACGGGTAAACATGTAAACATGTCCTAATAGAAACCCCAAAATACAAGTAAGCACCTGAACATGATATGTCCTCTTTAATATCATTATCCTTCATTTGTCCTTTGGCCTTTCCGCTGCCTCTTTGACCATCATGTCACTAAACTTGTCCAGACCTGTTTTCTCCAGCTAAGAAACATTGCAAAAAATCAGATACATCTTGTCCTCCACGGATCTTGAACTATTAATTCACACTTTCATATTCTCCCGTCTAGACTATTGTAATTCCCTCTACACCTGCCTCAGTCAATCTGCTTTAAATCACCTTCAGGTGTTTCTAAATGCAGCGGCCAGGTTATTAACTAGAACTAGCCGTCGGTCTCACATCACCCCCCTGTTCTGGTATCCCGTCATTGGCTCCCTGTAAAATTCAGAATCAACTTTAAGATCTTGCTAATTACATATAAGGCATTGCATAACCTCGCCCCAAGTTACATTTCTGATCTCTTAGTTCCATATTCGACCTGTCGAACACTTCGATCCTCTAATCTCGGCCTTTTATCCATCCCCCGCTCAAACTGCAAAACAAAAGGTGATCGGGCTTTTTCTATCTTAGCCCCAACTCTCTGGATTCACCTCCCCTAATCTATTAGAGCTGCTGAATCTCTGGACTGTTTTAAGCGGCTTCTAAAAACCCATCTCTATAGGCAAGCCTTTCTATAGGCCTCATCCACATGTGTGTTTGTCTGTTTTTGTCTGTTTCTCATTGTTTCTACGTTTCATATTGTAATTTTTCCTTGTTTTCATCATTGTTTGATGTTTCATTTGTGTGTGAAGCACTCGTGTTTTAAAAGGTGCTATATAAATAAAGCTTTACTTACTTACTTACTCCTCCCAGGTTCCTGGTGGGTAATAAGAGTGACCTCCGTGACCCCACCGGGACTAACGACCAGGTGAGCCAGGAGCGGGCAACGAGCTTCGCCAAAGCCCATGGCATGCAGTCTTTTGAGACGTCTGCCAAGAACTCGCCAAACAAATGGGGGAACAGTCGAGGAGGTGATGGGGAGGTGCCGTTTCAGCAGGATAATGTGGAGGACATCGTTTTTGCTGTTGGTGCCAAACTGAAGAGACAGAAGAAACCTTTAGTAGCAAACGCCTCGATGCACGGGTCCTTCAAAGTCCTGAACAAGAAAAGACCAGAGAAAGAGCTGTGGACCTGCTGCTGAGACAAAGAGAGAGAGAGAGAGAGAGAGAGAAAGGGAACCGTTGGCCTTTTCAGATGGAACAATGGGATGTTTTTAGTTCTTTCTTGTGTATGATTGTGTGTGAACGGACGTGTGTTTGTGTCAGTAAGAGAATTACCATATTGTGAATAATGTTCAAATGTATGAGACGTCCTTCTTGGACATTTTGTTTATATTTTTGATCTTATATTGTTTACAATAGCTACAAAATAAAAGACTGTGAATGTAAACATTATTCGATGGAGGCTCTGTCCTGTTTGTCCCGACCCGCTATATTCTGCTCTGTATACGAGTAACTTTAGTACAGTGGTGTTAATTTAATCTACACCACTGGCTGTTAAAGCTGCAGTCGGTAACTTTGAGCAAATATGATAAAAGGTTATTTTTTATAAAACTGTCACTATATCCTGAGAGTCGTGTATGAAACAGATAATCTGTGAAAAAAAAACATGTTTTGTGACCCGGCAGTTGAGATCAGTTGAGGAAATACCAAGCACCACCCACCAGCCGGAGCAAGCTTTCTCATTTTACAGCTAAACAGTACACTTCAAGATGTTCCTGAAAACATTTGAGGCAAGAAATAGACATTACAGTAACAGAATATTGATTCATATTTGATTAGCGCTGCCTAGTTTGACCGTTTGATCAGAGTTTATGAGTGATTGACAGCTGCCTCCGTTGAATAAACAACCAATAGGAACGCTCTCTCTCTCTCTGAAATGACCTGTGATTGGTCAAAGTCTCCTGTCACTGGCTAGATTTTTTTAAAGCCTGCAAACAGAGCCATGAGGAGGTGCAGATGTTTAGTTTTCTCTCAGAACACTTGAATTACAATATGCTGAAAGGTTATTAGGGATTTTTTTCCCAATGATGCCAAAAACGTTCTGCCTACTGCAGGTTTAATTAAGAAAGTTTGCTCCAGCCGGTGGGCGGTGCTTGATTGTGGCATGACTGTTTTCAACATGGCGGCCGGGTCACAAACTTTCTAATTTTACAGCTACACAGTACACTACAAGATGTTTCTGAAAACATTATATGTGAGAAATAGGCATTACAGTAACAGAATCTTAATTCATATTTGATCAGCGCTGCCTAGTTTGACCGTTTGATCGGAGTTCAGAGCTTCCAAGCAGTGATTGACAGCTGCTCAGAGACAGCTCGGCTCTGATTGGTCGTTTTCCTTCGGGCAGGTTCAAATCTCGCAAATGCCATTAGGAGCACAAGAGGACACAGAAGAACATGATATTTTTTCAGAGATTATCTGTCTCATGTACTACTGTCAGGAAATAGTGACCGTTTTGTTAGAATAACTTTTTATCATATTTGCTCAAAGTTACCAACTGCAGCTTTACGGACTGTGTCCAGAGGGACAAATTGTCACCCTAGTCATGCAACCGGTCTTGTGCAGGGGCCGTGTGGGCGTTATGTATCACATGTGTTGTGATTGTGTGTCCAATCGATGATTCAGAGGTCGTCACATGATGAGGGCAAACCTCTTCTGCTCAATGGTCAAGACAACTGTAGATCCTGCAAGGTACGGACAGCTGAGTGTGTGTGTCTCTCTCTCTCTCTGTGTGTGTGTGTGTGTGTGTGTGTGTGTGTGTGTGTGTGTGTGTGTGTGTGTGTGTGTGTCTGTGTCTGTGTGTGTCTGTGTGTGTCTGTGTGCACATGCAAGTGTCACATTGGTGCAACATTCAACGGCCAACTGGTAGATGTCTTACTCTTAACTCAAGAAAGACGATAACTGGAGGAGAGTATTTTCTTTTTATTTGTCTAATTTGCATAATATTTTGAATAAAATGTCCATCCATCCATCTTCAACCGCTTATCCGGGTTCGGGTCGCGGGGGCAACAGCTCCAGCAGGGGACCCCAAACTTCCCTTTCCCGGGCCACATTAACCAGCTCTGACTGGGGGATCCCGAGGCGTTCCCAGGCCAGAGTGGAGACATAATCTCTCCACCTAGTCCTG
>CAKAOH010013601.1:0-14574 GCA_916701665.1 Sebastiscus tertius | reverse complement strand
TTCTTCTTAAAGTGGTATTCCTCTCAAAATCTGTCCTCTGTGTCTGTGGTGAGAATAACTTAAAGACTTTGGATGGAATTGGATGCTTTGAAAGACTTTGCCCTCTCCTTATTCCACACAGTAAATGACATTTAAAAAGTGAGCATGTAATTCTCAAGGAACTTAATAAAGTTAGTCAGAATACAAAATTTAAGCCAAGTACACATGCTATGTTAAAGCAAAGTGTCAGGGTATGGGCTTAAGGACGACCCATCGTCCTGTGGCTGAAAAAAAATGGGATATGGGAGGATGGAAATTAATTTTGGGACTAGATTTGAAAGGGAAAAATAAGTTTTGTGTAGCGCACATTTCTTGTTAAACCTCCTTGGCAACATAAACAAACACGCACACTGTCAGTGCCCCTGATCCTTAACTTAGTTGTATTGCTAACATTCAAATCAAAACAAACATGCAAATTATAAATAACAAACCAATAAAATGACTTTAAAATAGAAAAACAATGTTTTGGATAAATTATAAATTTATGAACCAAAATAAACAAATTACTTTTGATGTTCGACTATATTAAAGATCACTCTGAATGATTAACTAATGATGACGTAGAAAAACAACTTTTAAATTCGGGACGGTCCACATTAATTTTGGGACGGTTCCGGGAGGAGGATGAAAAGTTAGTTGAGAGCCCTGCTTATACTACCACTCTACTGCCATGTATTGATAATTGACTTATAAATGTAGGAGGGCATCATCCACAAGAAGACGAGATGTGTGAATCCATGTTGTGCAATGATTGACCTCCACTTGTGATTCCAAACCATAAAGATCAGCACTGGCTACTTGTGATCATCCAATCTGTAGTTATACAGTGTAGTGTCTTGGCTGGCGTAAACTGTGAGCCACTTAAACATGCATCCTCAGCACAGACTGGACTGTGTGTGGCAGACATCAGCACAGCTCAGACACTGAAGGACATACAAGGTTCTTTGTGCTTTCTCCAGACAATAGCTGTCAGGCTCTTGGCAAAGCGCATGTTTATTTTTGGCTGTGTTTGTACAAAATGTCAGTGTAAGCTGGCATTTTGTAATACTTTTACCATTTTGTACTGTTATCATTTGATGTGTGCTGGAATGTAATAAGTGCATATCTGCCCTCCTTTCTTTCAGGCCTACAAGACAGTCAATGGTGATACTGAGCGCTATGAGGACAGACTCGCCAGCATGGACTCCACAGCGAAAGGTCAGTTGCTGACACACACTTACACACACAAAAAGCATTTCCAAATAATACTACAGAAAGTCCAAAAATAACTCCATTTCTTGTAAATTTCATAATTTAAAATTCAGACTTTCATATCTACAGCAAATTCCTTGATTACAGATGAGACAGTCTACAGCCATGCTAGTGCCTTTTTATTGAGGTGTTTTTGAGCTAATTGTTAACCTCAGCATGCTCACAATGACCAGACAAACTTGCTGATGTTGAGCAGGTATCTATACCATGTTCACTAGCTCAGTTTAGTATGTTAGCATGCTAACACTTGCTAATTGGCACTTAAGTAGCCTACATTAGTTTTGCAGGGATTTGGTCATAAACCAAATTATTGGGCAAATGTTTGACCTGATGATGTATAATCTAAATGATTATTTTTGATATGTCTGTCTGGACCATAGTGGTTGACCAACATTGCCATCTTAAAGCCACGCTGCTAGCGTGGTAAAAAATCAAGATAAAGACTCATAAATTGTCCAGCTTTCTATTACCCATTTATTTATTTATTTTTGACAAAGCTAGCTAGCATAAAATATCCAATATCATTAAATGCTAAATGAGTAGGATTTTCCTAAAAAAAACAATATAGACTTGTACAATCACTTGTGTGTGAAGTGTGCAGTGGTGGTGTCTGTATCTGTAGAGACTCCTGGATTCTCTTTTTTTGCTGTGTTCAAGACCTCTCTGGGCATCAACGTAGTGAGCAGGTGGAAGGTTGTAATCACGCAGCCAAGAGGAAGCTATGAAAATGGCGGACACTGCGCTGAAAAAACGCATAGATAGAGATAGAGATAGAGATAGAGATAGATCTAGATATAGATCTATCTCTATCTCTATCTCTATATATATCTTGGCAAAACGCCAAGCAGACAAAGCTGGTTCTAAAACGAGAGTAGTGAGCACCCTAAACCTAACAGTGTTCAGGGGGCGTGTGCTTTTGGTGTCGTTTAGCCGGGGGGAGGAATGTTGAAAGTTGTTTCTGCTCATTGTGCCTTTAAGGGGCAGTGAGTGAGTGCTCTCAGATAGATTGCCATGATGATGATTATTGTACAAAGAGGTGAACCAGCTGACATTGTCATCCCTAAAGCTACGCTGCTAGCATGGCTAAAAATCAAGTTAAGAACTTGTCTGACACTGTATCCAGGTTGTTGTTTTTGTTTTTTTGACAAAGCTAGCCAACTTAAAAATACCAAACATTAAGTAGTTTGATCACCTCTAAACAAGAATATTTCAGGATTTTGAGGCATTTCATGAAAGATTAATAGTACTGTAGCCTACAGAAGAAAGTGGGTTTCACATTTTCCCAGATCACTCAATCTTTTATCTTTTGTTAATATTTTTGAATCAGCCAAATTTTAATTGAGTAACTACCTTTTGGCTTTTAGAGAAGTATAATGTGATGTTGATTTAGAGCCTTGATTTTGCTCACTGTACTGATGAGTTGAATAACTGGACTGTTCTGAGAAATGGAAAGCAGAAGATCTTGCTGTATTTCCTAGTTGGTTCTGGCTTCACCACCCAAATATCAAACATGGTAGAATGATCACTCTCAATAGCTTTATCTTGCCTGTCTGTTTAGATTTCTGTCTGCAAATTATTTGTCTATTCAGCCAGAATGAGCCCGGAGAGATTGTGGCTCCACGCCCAGAGCGGCTAACTAGCCTGTAATGGGGATGAGCAGCGGCTGCCCCTGGTTCAGTTGTGTACATGGAGCCTGGAAGTGTTGTTTTTGGTCCCTGGGGTATAAAGCTCTGCTCCCTACAGCACTGGAGAGTGCTCTGCTCTGACTTTAAACAGGCCAGTGATCACGTTATGTAATCGAGCAAAAAAAAAAAAACGTCCTGGAAACTAGGTCGCAGAAACATCTTGATGCACGTCATGATGGTGGTTAAAGTGATTGTGATCAAGGATCATATTGTCCTGTCACATTTAATCAGAGTACACATCACTGAGAATCATTACAGTGCAATTTAGTGTGCTGATCTGCACAGTCTTGTTTGTCTGCTGAATGCTCAACTCTAGTATCTTATATTGCGTCACATGTCTGTGTTGAACCAATATAAAAAAATAGAATATTAAAATATTTAATCACGATTGTCCATAGTTAACTGCAAATTATTTACACATTTTTTTTAGCTGTTCAAAATGTAAATATTAAAATATTTAATCACTAATCGCATGATTTTCCATAGTTAATTGTGATTAATCGCAAATTACACACACAATTTGCACTTTTTTTTTTTTTTATCTGTTCAAAATGTACCTTAAAGGGAGATTTGTCAAGTATTTAATACTCTTATCAACATCGGAGTGGGCAGATATGCTTGTTTTATGCAATGTATGTATATATTTATTATTGGAAATCAACTAACTACATAAAACAATGACAAATATTGTCCAGAAACCCTCACAGGTACTGCATTTAGCATAAAAAATATATGTTCACATCACAACATGGCAAACTGCAGCCCAACAGGCAACAACAGCTGTCAGTGTGTCAGTGTGCTGACTTGACTATGACTTGCCCCAAACTGCATGTGATTATCATAAAGTGGGCATGTCTGTAAAGGGGAGACTTCGTGGGTACCCATAAAGCTAGCAACATTTAGTATGCACACTCGATACAAGATTATATAACCATCATAGTGGATCCACTGTGGTTTCATTATCAAGTTCCTGTTTCACTAGTTCAACTATTCAGTTATAAATCAGTTGGTTACACTAACTGGGAGATGATGTTAGAAAGTATTAAATATTAGCTGTTGGTTCTTATAGGCTGACACTCTGAAACATTTTTATTTCATAGAGGTGTGCCCCTTTTTATAAAATAGTGTTTATTTCTGTGGGTGGTGTTTTGTTATTGATGAACTGATTATTACTGTTGCTGGAAAGGCCAACAGTTCTATGTATAGCATTCTGTATGGGCACTGATCCAGCTCCTTGGTACTGATAACTCTTCATCAGCAGAAGATTTTCTTTTTCAGATAGCAGAACTGATGGTTGTAGGTGGGATGGTAACGTTCTTTACTGTGAGGGGTAAACATGATAAATCAATGAGGAAGATGGAAATACCAAACTTTTCCACGCATGATCTTGTTTCCCCCGTTGTAATGAGTATGTTCAGGGTTGTGTACTGTACTGATGTGCATTCCTTTCAGATGTCCATTAGCATATTTGCCTACTTTATTTTGTAAATGTATATTCAGTAATGGCACATTTAAACTACATGATCTGTAAAACTACATCTTGGCTCAGCTTCTAGCTTGGATTTTGTGCTGGGGTCACTCAACTTTGACAAAAAAAACATACTCCCTATTGAATGATTGCAACTGTCTAATCTGTACCCAAAGTAAATACTAAATGCCGTTTTCCACCTCTACTGTTTAAGGATCGGTATGAACTAAAATTGTACATTGCATTACTACATAACCTGTAGATATTGAGAACAACATCTTCAGTGAGGTCAAAAGTTATACGTCTGCCCTGAGGATGACATGCTAGGATTAAGGATTATCCTTCACTTCACTTGCATTATGCTGCTTTACATTTTTAGACCTTAAAGACCTAACCTTTTGACCTCAACCCTATAGTTGTTGACAGGAGTTGTATACTTCAGATCTGACCTTTTTTGGCTGGACCGCAGAGCCCTATAAACGCAAAAGTCTGTCACAGAGTGATTCTGTAACAATTCAGCCACAAATTCACACTGACCATACACGGTCCGGCCATATACTCGATTTTAACCGATTCTTGTCACAAAGGTCTTGAAGCTGAAGTAGGCAAGATTGGAGCAAATATGATTTTTTTTAAAAAAAGTTATTTTTATAAAACGGCCACTGTAGCCTGATATTGGTATGAGATGGGTAGTCTAAAAAAAAAAAAAAAAAAAAAAAAAAAATCATGTGCCTCTGTGTGCTCCTAATGGCATCTGCAGGATTCAAACCAAACGTTCAAACTAGGCATCGCTGATCAAGATCTGAAGGGGTTTATTTTACAACAATAACCCGCCAGCTGTACGTTATCCCGGGTATTACACGGCTACTTACTTCAATCAATCAATTTGACACAAAAATTGTCCTCCAGAGTCTGACATCAGAACTGCATCCATGGCAACTGTCTGTTATACATAGCAAAGAAATATAACAAACCAGCTATAAAGAAATAACAGACCATCGAACGCTGTGATTGACAAATCAGAATCGAGTATTCAACAATATGCATATGTAATACATATGCATATTGCACTGGCTGTTCTTTCAAATTAGTTTGGTTTAATTTTTCCTGATGCACATGGCAATTGATGAAAATAAACAAGTCATGAAAGGTTGGTATTTATTTATTTCTGCTCCCAATCTCTTAATCTGCAGCACCAGAAGTAGCAGCTCCTGCAGCTGAGCCTGCCCCAGTGGAGGAGGCAGCGCCCGCTCCAGTTGAGGAGGCGGCGCCAGCCCCAGAGGTCGTCGCCGAGGTCGTTGCAGAGGTCGTCGCCGAGTCTGTCCCTGCTCCTGCAGAACCAGTAGCGGAGACCGCTGCCGAACCCGTCGTCGAGGCTGTCGCTGAAGTAGCAGCCGCAGTTGTCTCTGAGGTGGTCGCTGCCGAGCCAGCAGCCACAGAAGAAGCCGCTCCGCCTGCAGCGGCGGAGGCAGCTCCCGAAGCCACTCCTGAAGCTGCGCCCGTCAGCGTGGAAGTTGTCGCCACAGAAGAGGCTCCAGCAGAGGCCCCCGCGGCAGAGAGCGCTGGTACGGCAGCAGTAGTAGATGAAGCCCCTCCCGCTCCCCCCGCTGAGGCAGAGACTGGCACTGCAGCCCCCGAGGCTGAGGCCGCCGCCCCTGCTGCAGAGTTGGCTGCATAAAGCTGTGACGGTGCAGTAGTTGCCCAGAAAGTAGGGCTCGGGAGTTAGTTGTGCCGTGTCCCACCTCTCTGGCCCTGGGATGAAAAAAGGACTCATGAACCCCTATTTGTCTTCCGGTTGGTTAATAAATACCAGTTAGAGGTTCATCAGTCCAGTTTTCGGGTACTTTCCTTCCCTTACCGCACCCCAACCTTCAGACCCAAACCAGAACATTTGGCATTTAGGCTGTCTGTTTAGATTCAGTTTGGAAAATTCAAGTTTCTATAGGAATTTTTTATAACCAGAGCAAATCCAAATTATGGTTTGGCTACTGTGCAGTTGATAGAGGAGTGTCGAACTAGGTGATTATAAGGGATAGAACGGAGGTGATGACTAATGTTCTCTGTGAAATGTTGTTCCAAGTGCCCTTAAAACATGACAAATTTGCCTCCTTTTTTCCTTATCTAAAGATGTCCGCACGGTGAATGAATGTAGCCCATTTGATAAGTTGTCTTGTCTCGCTCCAACATCGTTTGCACTTGGGTCGTCTTCTGCTCAGCGAATGCTTACTTCCAGCTATCATCCCACGAATCTTTGCTCTGGTTAGGATTATCATGCAAACGGGACAGAGATGGAACACATTCAGTTTGACCAAATACCATTTTGCTCTTCTTTTCCTGGCTACAGCGCTTGTCTAGTTTTCTTGATAGTCTTTGCACATCTCCTCTTATCATAATGACCATATTCTCTTTTTTTTTTTTTCCCTCTCTCGCACGTTAAAATTTTGCCAGCCATGTACAAGATTTTATTTATTTTTTTTTTTCAGTGTTAAACTTACTTTTCCTGTCTCTTTAATGTGAAATCTTTCAGGGAACACTACAGAAAATTCATTCACCTGTCTTTGCGCATGTTGTCTTTATGATTACTACAGTTGAGATTTCAAAGAATAAAACATCACTGGATGAGAAGGAAGTGTTTCAATATTGCATTTTTTTTATTTATTTTTTTTTTTAAGTGCTATATGGTTCTGTGGTCAATGTATGATTGAAATTATATAATAGTTTTTTTGGGGGGAGGGGTTGCTTCGATCAAAAATTCTGTAGGTTGTAAAATAACTGGTTCAGAATCTTATTTGTCCAGGGCTAATTTGTGGCCTAGAATCTAGTCTGCGATGTCTTCCCTGCTTGTTGCTTTGATTGTAGAGGGTCACAGGTGTAGAAACACCCACTTCCTGTAGAAATGCTTCATTTCCTGAGGAATCCCTGTACCATGTTCATGCTCCCGTGCCTTCAAGATGAAGACTGAAAGACAACAAGCTAAAGAAATCCTGTCTTCTCCAGGGTATTGTTTATTTTAAAGATGATTAGCAAATAACCGCTGTCAGATGGATGTGGCAGGTCCAGCTCAACAGGTCAAGGGAGGGGAAAAAAACAAAACTGCGAGCACTCGAACATATGGATGCAGCTTTAACAGTTTTTGTCACTAAAACTTCTTTCAGATTTGTATTTGCCCTTTTATGAATCTTAATTGCAACAAGTGCAGTTTAAAGCACTCACAGAGCAGTTAAGACTAATCCTAGATTACAATGCTTGTTTTAGGGTGTCCGGTGGCTCATCACCAGGATGACAGATGAACTCATGGGGTGGCAATTCAGGGATGTTTATTATCTAAGTAACAACTTTAAATACCAATACTTTTTGTCACTGGCGTTGAATACTGACACTTTTAGCACAGACCCTTTAGCGTTGGAGAGGGAGGCACCGAACTTTCCATTAACTACAATGTAAACCCATCTGTGTCGCTATTAAAAGCTCAGGGATAGTGCTGTGATGACCAAGTTTAAAGAGTGAAAGAGGGATCCAACAAACACGAGGCTTTCATCCAGGAGACCGCTGTTTGGATCCTGTGCGTCATGTTACAATCAACTGTTAGTTCGTGTCTCGTATTCACAACGTTCGGCGTCATTTTTACTGTACAAATGTAGTTTTAAACCCAACAATGTTGTTTTTTCCTAAACCTAACTATAGAGGTTTTATTGCCTGAACCTAAGCAAGTGTTTTTGTTTTACCCCCAACATTAAGAACGTGTTTACTGCGACCAAAAAAAAGACGCCGAGGGTCTGGCATGTCGGTATATGACGAGTAGGGATGAGAACGCGTTGCAGCAGCACATGTCATGCAACTAAATTCCAAACTATTTAAACGTCGTGTGGGAAACGTCTTTATAAAAATGTCCATATAGGGTTTGTCTAAAAAACAATACTTAACCCTTGTGCCTTACTTTAGAGGACAAAAATGTAAAAAAAAAAAAAAAAAAAACTGCCATAAAATTATATATAGTTTTCATCTTTTACCAACTTCAGTCCTGAACAACCAAATATTCATTCATTTTCAGAATTTGATCCCTTAAAATGCCAGTCTGTTTACATAATGCCACTGTTATGACCTCAAAAATTGTGGTTATTTTGTCCGTATAAGGATCTGAGTGTCTGTATTTTGGCTACACAGTTTATTATAGACTTATTATAGGAGCTGAGGTCAAAATCTAAAAAAAAAACGGCCAAAATGTATGCTATATGCATTAACACAAAATGGTTGTCAAAATGTATTAATTTCTTTTATCAATAATTAAAAAGCCCAAAATGTCCATAGTGAGGTACAAGACTTAAGTTTTGTATTTACTTGTAATGCTATCAAATCAATTGTCTCCAATAAGAGTGCTCTGCATACAGGTGTGTAAGCTACACTCTATATAAGAAGCTAACTGCTTTTTAAAGTCTCGTGTTTCACACTTTTTCCAAAATGGTTACACCAGCAGAGGCAGCATGAACTGGGCATGTAGTCTCCTGTAGAGTATTCCCTGACCCTGAGATGACTGTAGACCTTGCAGTGATAGACACCCGCTCAAGGTAAGTGGAACTCACACAAAACACAGCAAAGCAAAGCACTGTATACAATTATTTAAAAGAACAGTGTGCAGCATTAGCAGAAATGTAATATAATATTCATAACTGTTTCCATAGTGTATAATCACCTAAGACTAAGAATCGTTGTGTTTTTGTTAGCATAGAATGAGTTCTTCATATCTACATAGGGAGCAAGTCCTCTTCATGGAGTCTGCCATGTCGCTCCTTAATGTGTCTACAGTAGTCCAGAATGGACAAACCAAACTCTGGCTCTAGAAAGAGCCTTTCACATTTTTACGTTCCCTATAGAGCTTAAGACATTGATATTAAAGAAATTTTACTGTACATGACGCTAATTTATACTCAAATGTTAAGAGCTGTTGTAATGTGTAAACTTCTTTTCTATATTGTATTTAAAATCTCTCTCAACCACTACTTCCTGTACCCCCTCTGTCCTTCAGAGTCTGTGCCCGATCTGCTCATAGCTGTGAAGATGTTGTCCAGCTCTCCAGTTGAGATCGCAGCAGCGTCTGTTGGTGAGACGAGTCTGGTGACAGCTGTCCGGCAAATAGAGGACGATGGCAAAGGTTTGGACTTCACTCTGGAGGTGGCAGAGCCGGAAGTCCTGGAAGCAGCCACAGAGGTGGTAGCTAAAGAAGAGGCGGCTGATGCAGTGAACGAGGAGGAGCTGAAGTCTGCGGAGGCTGGTGCTGATTCAGAAGATGATGCAGAAGCTCCAGCTGCTGAAGAGCTGGTTAAAGAGGAGACATCTGCTCCTGTAGCAGCAGATGGAGAGGAAGAGGCAGCTGCATCTCTGTCTGAGGAACCTACAACTTCAGCCCCAACAGAGGAGGAGGTGGGTGAGGCTGAAACTGAAGATCAGGCTGCGGTCCCTGAAGCCGTTTCCTCTTCCGAGGCCTCGTCTGAACACACTGCTCCCACCGAGGAAGCTGCACCAGCTGAGGAGGCCACCACCGCTGCTGAAGATGCTTCAGGTGAGGCGACACCTGCGGCCGAGACATCAGTGGAGGAGGCGGCAGCAGCTTCAGAGGAGACAGTTGAAGCTGTGGCAACAACACACGGTGAAGCTGCAGCTGTTGTGGACACGACTCAGCTGGCAGCAGCCTCTTCTGGGTCAGACCTGGAGGTCCTTTCGGCTGCTGAACCAGAATCTGCATCAGAGGCTCCAGTGCATGAGGCCAAGCACTGCCACTCCTGCCACTCTGCTCCATCCGCAGCAGAGGAGATGGCACCATCTGCTGCTTTGGGAGGGCAGCTGGCCTGTGGGGGAGTTGTGGATATAATGCATGAGGTCAAGGAGGCAGAGTCACTGGTGGAAGGACAAAGTAAGAACACACTGTATGAATTGCCAGTCAAAAGATTTTGAACAGCCCATACCTACGTTAGTATTATCTATAATGCTGCATAATAGTTACACTGGTTGCTCTGTTGTTTTGTTAAATATAGAATAAGATAAATAGTAGAATAAGGCCCTCCCCACTGCACCCAAGGCTAAAATATGATAAATCACACACAAAGTATCACTTTGTATCCACCTGTTAGACCATACATATATTATCCTTATATAATTGACTAAGGTAAGTATGGTAGGGTGAGGAAAAGGCTGCCAAAAAGACAAAATAGTCTGACATCACAAATCATTGTGTGGGCACAGCTCACAGCTGGTGGTACTGTGAGGTGGTCGGCTTATTATTAACACGGTGTGTTTCCGTGTAACGTATCGGCGGATACCTCTCCCATTCAGCAGCCTTGTTATGTCTGTATATCGTTACACTACGTTGTCTCTCAACCCGTCAGCTAGAGCTTTATTCTTTCTCACCGTGGACGACCAGCAGCTTCTGCACACACATCCACACACGTATCTCTCTGCTCTTAGAAGGAGGAAGGAGGCGGGGTCACGCGTCATCAACGCATCATCAGCTACACTGCGCATGTGTTATACCCTGTGGTTTTAATGCTCAGGCTGATCAGAATTCTTAAAAATATTCCTGAATTCGGATCACCACCAAAATCTAATGGATTGTTCATTGTGCCACACCTTACCCCTCCAAACGATTTCATTCAAATCCATCGCGAACTTTTGGAGTGATCCTGCTAACAGACAAACAAACCAATAAACTAACGCCGGTGAAAGCATAACCTCATTCCTAGGTCGAAGGCCTTGGCGGAAGTAATAATCCCTTAATTCCATTTAGGTGTGCCAGTGTCAGGGTTCTGGTAATGAACATGCTGGCTCACGGACATGACTTAATGATACACCTGAATGGAAGTGAGCCATCATTAACGTTATTTGTTCCACCGATGCTTTTCCTGCTTTGAGAAACTGCTACTGAAGTAAAAGCAGACATGGATTCATGTGTTTGGATATATAACAAACATTATCACTTAAATAAGCATCTAAAATGTAATAATTGATGTTTATTGCTAAATGCAAGACTGGGAGCATTACTATTGCTTCCATACAGTTCTCAACATGGCGACGGCTCGAAGCTAACAGAGCTAACAGTGAAAAAAACAGTGTTAACCTGGGGGGAACCGGAGGGTGGGTGCTTCACTTCTGCAACGGCTCCATTGGTAGGGACGGCGTTATCAGCTGTAATAGGTCTTTCACACAGAATACGGCAACGGCACCACTGTGCTCTGAAACCTTTTATTACCAATGTGTTGCGTGCTTTTCGCTGCGCCAAGCAAAGCGCACGCGCAGCGGAGCACAATCGGTGCGCTGCGCCCAAAGTTAAGAAAGGCCTTTCACACCGCTGGGTTCAGCACACATCACAGTGCGCTGCGCTCAAAGTTCAACCAGTTTGCTCAATTTACTGTGACATCTTTATATTAAAGGGCTTTTCAATTGGAAAGCTCTCAGATCCTAAGAACTCTTAATTAGCGGTTTATGAAGACCACCTCATCAATACCAATTAGAAACATATAGACTGAGCATGCATCATATGTGAAAATGTAAACTACGTCTACATGTTTTGAGTCTTGAGAACAATAGAAAACATTGTCACATGTTACAAAAATAAAAACTGTCAGCACACTGAGCTGCACTTTAAAAAGGCCTTTCTCAGTGAGTGCTGCTAGATTTCTAGATTCAAATAAATCTTAATTGTTGAGCATCACATCAACATGACACAATGTGGCTGAATTCATTGATGTTCAATTTCACCATTAAAAAAACCCGATATAATCTGAGTCTTCCTGTATTTGGCTCTGACCGCATGTATTTCTGCCTATATCCACAGAGCCAATGGTGTCTATCGGGACTGTAAAAAGCTGCTCAGTGATGTAATAGTACAGTTAAGAAGGTAAAGCAGCACAGCTATAAGCACAGCTGTCTGTGTAGAGCTAGAGACAGTAGAATGGACATCTTCAGGATCTAGGTATAAATCTCAGATAGCCACATTTTAGATGCTCAGTTTATGAGGCTATATACATTATTACTACACTTTTCTTTGCACTCTATTTAAATCCTGCTGCCCATGTCCATTCTACTTATTTACACTCTAGGTTATGTTTGTTGCAAAATGACATCACGTACACTAAACTTGTGCATTTCTACCGTACAAACTGGTGCTGTGCTTATTTGTTTCAGCCACAGAGACCATGGTGTTGGTGACGACCCTGTCATGACATGACAGACAGTGTGCCTTCCACAACACTCGCTTCTCTGTCAATCAAGCCAGGACGACCGGATGAAAACAACACAAGGAGAACTGGCCACTGGTTTAACCAGTGTCCTTTTTTGAAATATTATCAGAGGTGTTTTTTTTTTTTTTAATGTTTCACATCTGTTTCTGATCAATCTTTATTAGCATTTGTGAAATGATTCCCATGTTGTCTCTTGTCCTCTAGGTGCCACTGTTGCAAAGCTTTTCATGACCAGTTGTATGGAACACAAGTTTCTTTTGTAGTTGCATCTGTTGTACAGTAGTAGGCAGTTCATGTAATGTATTGATAGACTGATTTTCATAGATATTGCCTAATCAACCTAACAATATCTACAAACCAAGACTGTACAAAGATTTTTAAGTGGGGGATTGGTACAGATGTTGGTGCAGACATTAAGTGTCTTAAGCCCATTACACTTTTATTGATTACTGATTTCAACTGATATCAATAGTAAATCCATATTTGGGTGCATATCTATTTTCTGTGATATCGTTGTCAATTTTTTTTTACCTTCTGCAACAAAAGATTGATACATTATATACAGAATCAAATCAAATATAAATTGATTTTGTACCTTATATTCAACAGTAACATTCCTCCAATCCTCTAAGAGTTGTAGATATATTTGTAGGTGCACTTCATAAATTATCATATATTAACTATATATCATATCAACCTATTAAATCGTATATATACCAATTTTTATTTGTATTTATTTGTCTCTGTTGTCATGATAATGTGCTCACATAGACCCATAAATAAAGTGACGTATAAACCATTTAATTGGCTGTGCTTACAATTATTCGTCTGTTAATCTGTGTTATTAATCAACATGGATTTGCACTATGCTATAGGGAATAAGGTAAGATAAGTTAAGATATTGCTTTATTAGTCCCACAGTGGGGAAATTTGCAGTGCGAAGCAGCAAAGGGGATAGTGCTAAAAACAAGATGCATCGGCTAACACAGTAAAAAAAAAAGAGCTAAACAAAGTGTAACAAAATATGAACCATTTAAATAGAAGGAAGTATACAAATAGGAGCAGTATATACAGTAATGACAATAAACAGACTATTAACAAAATTGCACAAGTGGAAAATGATATTGCACAGTGACAATGAAATTAAATTCCACCTGAAAATATTGCACAGTATGAATTACACCTGAGTAGTAATAATGATAATGATATTGAATGATAGGTGTCATTATACAGTATAGTGCAGTTATTGTCAGTTTTTGGTGTGTAAGTGGTCTATTGGGAGCAGTGCTGGTTGTGGAGTCTGACAGCTGTCAGTGAACTAACCACTTGGTGGAGACAGATAACTATTATTTAATAATTTGTCTAAGCTTATGGATATTATTATTATTATAGCTTTTCAGGAGTTTTGGGAATAACTTGTAACCATTGTAATCATCATAAAATAAATTCCTAATAAGATATCACATTATTGATCCTTCATAGAAAGCTTTATTGTCATTGTATTAAATACAACGAGATTCACAGTTGCCACTTCTGGTCAGTGCTTTAAAACAAATACTTGACAAGACTAAACGAGGCAGATAAAACATATAACAGGTAAAAACACACACAGTTATAAAGCAAATAAAACAGGTAAAGTAGATGTAATAAATAAATATAAACAGAAGTGTTACACTAGAAGTATAAAATATAAAAAATTATGTAATGTAAACAGAGGTAATTGCACTTGTAAAATAGGTAGAGTAGATGTAATAAATAAAATGTAAACAAAGGTAGTTGCACTTGAGGTGTATATTGCTCAAGGATATATTGCACAGACAAACTTATAGCCTAACTGATGATCAGGGAAGGATTTAGTATTTTTTTTTCAAACAAAGAAAACAAAACATGATAATATATA